>CAXKVY010000131.1:307500-466008 GCA_964058915.1 Tetropium fuscum
TGTGCACCACATGGGTGGAGCTGTGACTCACCTCAAGTACGGTGACCGGGACCAGGTAGTAGAGTAATATAATCTGTTATCAAGACAATGCTCCGCAATAACATAACTTAAGAACTGGCAGATTTCTTGCTCGCATTTTTTTGCAATCGTGGAAGTGGAAGTCGAGCGGGTTCCCACACTGCGTGACTCAATCAAAGTTATAGTAATGGGTTTAGAGTGCGCATATACTGGGAGTATTTTATATCATTAGTAACGCTACCGCTACTCTATATGGCTCTGACATCATATTTTGTCGGCATACGGAACGTGGTCGGTGTCTATATTATAACATAAAGTATCATGTACAAAAAGGCTGTAGAAGAGCGGACCCAGTAACCAACCTTGGAGCACACCTAACCCCTGTACATATTCCCATATTTAGTGTCTCCGCATGGTTTGAAACTATGACCAAAGTCTATAAATAGGTACAAAAAGCCGGGTCACTCCCTAGGTACGAAGAGAAATCCCTCCTCTGTCAGTTCTCCATTCAGCGCCGATTTACTCACCGAGCAAGTACTTTTTATTGAAAAAATGTTGAAGCAATTAAAACGTGTTTTAACGTGTTTCAAAATGAAAACGAGCCTCGCGAAGATAATAGTAAGTAGTAAATGAATCGCGTACCGATAATCATGCGTTCCATTCCCGCTCGGTCCAACATTTATAATCCGTAATAATAAACTTACTACGTAATACTTTTTGCAATTTGATGCACATAGCGAATAAAACTGCCGGACCGATCCGCTACTGATATCGCCATTCTCATTCGACGACAACACGATGGGGACGTGTTGGCCCTACCTGACTGATTGAAAAGGACCAAAAACAAAAATAGAATTCGAATTTTGTCCGCTTGGTTGAAATATGAGTTTTTGATTTCTTTAAGGGGGGGGGGGGCTGAAATTTATTTTTTTTGTTCAAAAACCTTGAGCCAACACAAAAAACGTAACAAACAGATATTTTTAGTTGTTTAATCAAATAAAAATACCTATTATACACTAAAAAGTGGCTTAAAATAATAATTTTAACCATAAATAAACATAAATGACGCCAGTGCCACTGGAATTATTATTTTTATTAACTACATAAAAAGTGGCTGCTGCTTAAAAATATATCAGTTTCATAAAAAAGTTTCTTCAAAGTCGATGAAAATATTTTTAAGAAAGTAATAAACAAAAAAAAAATTTTTTAAATTTAACCATCAACATATTTTGAAAACGGCCACATTATTAAGGCCCCATTTTTAAAATTTATTTTATTTAAATAAGAATTTAAAAACAATTATTGGCCCCCAAATGTCCCCTCGCCCAAATGCCCATTCGTACACTTGGTAGCAAAGTATAAAATATATATGCTTAAAAAAAATAATAACTGCAATGGTATTGAATATATTCGAAATCTGAAAAGAAAAAAATACGGAAGAATTTACTGAATTTACGTACTGAAGACAAAATTTAAAAAACGCCTAAAATTAACTACCGTGCAGCACCAAAAATACAAATACAAAAAGTAGCCAATAGGGGTATATCAAGGAACGACAATTATTAACACAAAAAAAGAATCGTCTAAATCCATTGGGTGTGTTGCAGTAATGGGCATGCGGACAACGTACAATTTTGAATAATAGTTATACACTATACACTAATTGCATTGACGGTGAATTAACCCTTAAAATCAAAACGTCTCCTCAAATCTTAAAGGCCGGTATCCATTTGTTGCAAAATCACGTATCGTGTCATCGTTGTGTATCAGTGGAGACAGGAAACTGTTGCATAGTAACGTATCAAAATAGGTAAAAAGAAACGCAACGGACTTGATCGCCCAATTGTCGGTTTTTCGCCGACACATCAAAGAAATGATACGATACGAGACAGTCACAGTGTGGACGGACGTTTTGACACAACCGGTCGTTGTATACTCGCTTTATAAAAACATCCACTTAATAGTACCATCCACTGGATGGTACTATTAATTTTTTTAAACATTAAAAAATAATATTAATGGAGTGGAATAAAGAATATAAAATAAACTTTATAGTTAATAAATAAACTTTAAATTTACCGCAAATATGAACTACTTTGGGACCCGAAGCATAGGGACAACTTTGACATCTACCAACGCGGTGGTTTGCTTTTATTTCTCTTGCTGCAGAGAATAGTGAATAAAAATATACGCGGTTGTCGCTTGCTGAGGCCCATTCATTGCAGAGATACGGAAAGAACTATTTTGTCAACCTGAATAACCTGATGCTCCCCAATAAATAAGTCAAAATTGAAACGTCCGCACGACCCAAGTATCCCTTCCGTTCGCGCAATTGATACGCAGATGCGCAGTGAATCTGGGCTGAAAAAAAACTGACTCGTTGCAGAGTATCGTACCAAAATGAAACGATACGCTGATACGATACGTTGATACGATACGTGATTTTGCAACAAATGGATACCCGCCTTAAGGTGGATTTCCATTTGTTGCATATGTACGTATCGTATCATCATATTGTTGCATTTTGATACGATACGCTGCAAGGTGTATATTTTTTTTCAGCGTGATGTATGCGTATCATTTGCGTGAACGGGAGTGATCGAACGGAACGGATATCAGGTTTTTTGGTTAGTTTAGTTTAGTGCTTTCCGCATCGCAAAGAGTACACCTCAGCAACCAGCAGCCTCGTACATTTTTATTCATTGCTACCTGCTGAAAGAGAAAAAGAAAGGAAAACCACCACCTTGATGGATGTTAAAGTTGTACGTAAGCAGGGAGCAATATAGTGGAACAAGTTTATTGGTTGACCTTTATTCCACTCCATAATAACTATTGAACACCACAATGCCAGCGCGATGACTAGTGAAGAAAAATAAATGAACGAGAACTTTTCCAACGACTTTTCAAAAATGCCGTTCACATGCGACTGTGTACGTATCGTATCATTTCTTTGATGTCTCGGTAAAAAACAAAACGACAGATGGGCGATCATGTCATTATGCATTTACGTTTCCACTGATACGCAACGATTATACGATACGTGATTTTGCAACAAATGGAAACGGGCCTTTAGACGTCAATTCCGAATAAAAGCTGATATTAACGCGAGTCACTTTTCGGGATCTCCCTGTATCTTGAACACAAGCCTACAGTTAACTTAATCTTGTCAGGGCTGAAAAACATTAAACCGTCGCCCCGTGCAGACTTTAAAGGTCAATGCTATCAGCACTCCGTTTAAATCACCATCCCATCAGCTAATAAAAAGGCCGGGAAACCGATAAAATATTCAGGGAATTGATGATAAGATGATTGGATTTGGGTGACGACTTTCCTCTCGATAGCACTCTAAATTGCTTATAGTCAAATCAAATCACACTTGGGATTCCTTGTCAATTTCAAAGAAATGTACTACTATATTTTATTACTGACAATAATTAATTCGACTAAGGTCTCTAATTCGTGAGAGGTATGGGGGAGCACTTTGCCATGACCACAAATCCTTTTACATGCAAATAGACTTATGCATTGTGGTATTGTGGTAAACATCGACTAAAGGAAACGGAAGCCCTGATATAATTATTATATATTACTAGATTTGTTTGTTATAAATCCTCCAACAGTGACTATCTTATGTATGAGTAATAGCTTTGATTATGTAATAGAATAGCAATAGCAATAGGAATATTGACATTGAAGAGATAAATGGAGCAAACAGGTAGAACAACAATTTACACTGCTCGAGATAAAGTGTGTATTTTTTAATGATCGGTATAATAGGCCAGCGACGATAGTACGAGTGTATAGAGATCGTGCGCGTAACTTGCATCAGCGCAGTGTACCTACTAGCGGTTGAAGTTTGACCTAACGACAGGAGATATTTTGTGTAGGTATTATTACCGTAGCGCTGGCGCTGGGCCGTAATAATAAATAATATATCCAACACTCAATAGTGCTTATAAATTTAAAAATAATTAGTGCTGAAACTGCTACAAAATGGAAAACCATTTTATAATACGTGATTTTAAAAATATATTTGTCTTAAACCAGCATTAAGGAGCGTAACATCTAAAAGGGAGCAAGCATGTTTTCAATGCACAGGAAACGAAAAATACGTGTGAAAATATAATCACGGTAAATGTGTTAATGCAAACATCGATTAACCAGCCTGAATAATCATTCAGTAAAAATCACTAAGTAATAAAATTAAGTCCAACAGCAATATAGGCTATCTAAAATATCATCTTTATTTTAGTTGAATTGTAGATATATATATATATATATATATATATATATATATATATATATATATATATATATATATATATATATATATATATATATATATATATATATATATATATATATATATATATATATATATATATATATATATATATATATATATATATATATATATATTGCAAGTGCATCGTGTGAAAGCCCAGCAGAAAGCACAGAACGATGCATATTATATCGTAATATATATTAATATTATATTTCCTATAATAATAAATTGACAAACCACGTGAATGGAAGAAGCCATCCTCATATGGAAAAGAATTATACAGCAAAGGAACAAAAAATGGTTGTCATGCAATCATATCTTAAATGGAATTCCACCATCAGTCAGTTCGAACTAAAAGAAGTCACCAGTATCACACTCAGTATCAAATATTACCTCAAGGGCAATATTACCTCAAGGGCAATATTACCTCCCCCCCCGTTTTCGAGGATGGTGAGCACGATGGCGGTGTTAGAATTCTTCTTTGGGATTGCGAAATCCTCCAAAACGGTCAAAAAAAAGATATTTGACATATCAACTGTGCGACAATGTTTTGTAACAGGGGGACGTTTGCAGATACAGCTTCGAGAAGTAAGTGGTTTACAAATTAATGGGGAAACCATTAGACAGCGACTTAGCATGTGATTTGAGACCAAGAGTTGTTGCTCGAGGTCCAGCTTTAAATAAAAATCACCGGAGGTCTAGGCTAAATTTTGCCATAGATCATGTTAACTGGACCGTGGCTCAATGTGAACGTGTGTTATTTACGGAGGAGTCCCGATTCCGTCTTTATAATAATGATATACGTCTCCGTGTATATAGACGTCACAATGAACGGAATGCTCAGTGCAATTTCTCCAATACAACATTATTTGGGGGTGGGCAGGAATTTCTTTGACCGGCACGGAACTTGTCGTCATTAATGCAAGCCTTACAGCTGTACAGTACATTACGTTACGTGGTTTCATATCCATATGCTCCATATACAGGGCAAGGCTTTATGTTAATGCAGGATAATGCCAGACCTGATGTTGCTCAAGTTGTGCAAAATATGGCAGGTCGGAAGCGACACCATGGCAAGCTAATAGCCGGGACTTAAATCCATTGGAAAACCTCTGGGATAAACTTCGTAGAAAATTGCAATACGTACGTAATCAATTAGACACCTTAGAAGACGTTGGGCCGAAATTGGTTCAGATTTGGGAAGAATTGGGCTAAAATGATTGGGCTAGAATGATTGAATAAGGTTGCTTATTTTAAGTATGAATCGGCGGCGTTGCTAAGAAATTATTCGTGGTAGAGGCGGAAATACGCCCTATTCACATTCCTTCTTTGTTCCGCATTCCCTCTTGCTCATTTCAATTGAATTTTTTGTTTCGATATTACCTTTAAGTAAAACCATGTTATGCTATAAAATTGCGTATTTCTGGTATTAATGAAGATAATACACTAAATCAAAAAATGGAATGTTAAGAAAAGTTAAGGCTAGAGTATAATTTAAATTCTAACTTGCTGGTTTAACGGTCTAGATAAAAATTAACTTCAAACTTTTGCTTATTTTTTGGTGGTGCGTTAATTTCTTGGAGGTGTATTTCAAAAATATGCAACCAAGAATATAGTTCAACATGTTTTCAACTGTTTTTCCAGTCAAATCCATTGTTATTCACGTTATGATCGAGCACTGATCAGCTGGTGTAGAGCACCCTTAAGTATATTGGCTTCAAAACTGATGGTCAACCTGAAAGATGGGCTGATTACAAATTGCTTCTTAACCGTTTCCATTTTGTAAGTTTGGACCAGCGACGTTAACAGCAAGTATACGATGTATCTATAATTTAACTCGCAATACAATTAATTGCTCTTTATTACTGTCCAATGTGAATATCTGCTATCAAGAAATTCAACTTGAAATTGTAACCACCTCTTAGTGGTGCCTTAATTTTGCCGCGTAGCGTATATTTATTTCAGCTACTTTGCGGTGCCTTGTCAGCCTTTATTGTAGTGCCACATAGTAAACCGTGTCGAAAATACCCCGAAATCCGTTTGGACGCTTTTTACTAATTGTTGTATTGTTATAGAAAATATTCGTGTTTTAAAATGTATGTTAAATGTTAATACATGTTTATTTTTACAAATTTACACTGTAAAATAAACAAATAAAGTAAATATAAGAATAATGAGAGTCTATGTTCGACAGTTTATAAGACACTGGTAACTCAACGGGGTTGGCCTCGCGGGATGCGCTTGGGGCGCGGTCGAGCACTGCCGAAACACACCGGCGAAGGTCGAAGGGCATTCAGGGCTGCCAAGTATAGAAAACCAAACATGCCGCCACCTTTGAAAGCTCCAAGGCTTTTAAGACATCATTCGGGGTCTGGGGCAAGTGGAAGAATGCAAAGCTTGACCGCTGGTCGTTTGTAGATACCATTAAGGGTTTTAATAGTGACAGTTCTTATCACACCATCTTGACCGGGGAAAACTTCAAGAACTCGTCCCATGAGCCACTTTAGAGGTGGAAGTCCAAGTCCATCTTCTTTTACCATAACGAGAACATCAGGTTTTAACTGCTGGGGATAGGTAGCCTTCCATTTTTGTCGGACTTGTAACGAGGATATATATTCTTGGGTCCAACGAGACCAAAATAGCTGCACCATTTTTTGGATTAGTTGAAATCGCTTCAAACGATTGCTCGGCACTTCTGTGTAATCAGGTTCTGGAATACCTGTAAGTGGCTCTCCTATGATGAAGTGCGCGGGTGTGAGAGGACAGGGATCATTTGGATCATTAGATAAGGCATACATGGGTCTGGAATTTAAACAGGCCTCTATCTGTGCTAAGATAGTTGAAAATTCTTCAAACGATAAAGGGGTATCACCAATTACTCGTCGAATATGAAATTTGACTGATTTTACACCAGCCTCCCACAATCCACCAAAATGTGGTGATCTAGGGGGTATGAACTTCCAGGTTATACCTTCTTGAGCAAGTTTGCTCTGTAATTCGTGATGCGAATTTTTTAGAAATTGTTTTAATTGAGAATCTGCCCCAATGAAGTTGGTAGCATTGTCAGAAAATATTTTACTGCTTTTTCCTCGTCTTGCTACGAAGCGTTTTAAAGCTGACAAGAAAGAATGAGTAGATAAATCACTGACTAACTCTAAGTGCATTGCCCTTGTAGCGAAGCATACAAATAAACAAAGGTAAGACTTGACTATCTTATAATTTCTAGTAGTTCTGTCTTTTAAGGAAAAAGGGCCGGCGTAGTCGACACCGCATACAAAAAAGGGACGCATGGGCGTCACGCGCTCTACGGGTAATTCTCCCATGATATTTTGAATAGAATTGGCGTTAAATCTAAAGCATTTAATGCACTTGTGCACCGTTTTTCGAGCCAAATTGCGACCATTTAGGGGCCAAAATCGCTCTCTAAGAGAAGCTAGCAGATGTTGAGGTCCTGCGTGCAACAGGCGACGGTGCTCATGCTGCGCTATTAACGTTGTAAATATGTGACATTTGGGTAGTAAAGCAGGATGTTTTTTGTTGTAATCAAAATTAGATTTTTTAAGTCTTCCACCTACTCGTAGTATACCCTTCTCATCAATAAAGGGTGCTAATTTTAATAAATTGCTTTTAGAAGAAACATGACCATTATTTTTTATTTCTCGTATTTCCAAAGAAAAACATTCATCTTGGACTATTTTTGTTAAATAAAGTACTGATTGATTTAATTCAATAGAGCTAAGAACTCCTGAATATTTATGTGCGCCTTTTATATTATTAATAAATCGTAACACATACGAAAAAACTCTCTGAAGTCGCATTAGAGATGAATATTTTGCTAATTGTGGAAACCTTTGAAACTCAATTTTATCTGTATTAATTAATACTACAAAATTTGGACGCAACTCAGGAAGATCTTCGTTAGCTAATTTGATGAGCGAAGTATCTTTCCATTCATTATTTGGGCAAAGAAGACGTTTAGGCCCGTGCCACCATAAAGTAGATGACAATAATTCTGTAGATGTTATACCGCGTGATAATATATCAGCTGGATTTTCATCAGTTGGTATATAATGCCATTGGCTAGGCTCAGATAAAGTTTGTATTTGTGATACGCGGTTAGCTATAAAAACTTTCCATAAATGAGGTGAAGCATTTATCCATGAAATTGCAATTGTAGAGTCTGACCAATAAAAGGTTGTATCAATTTTTAAGTGCAGGGATGTTTTTACCTTTTCCATTAATTCTGCCAGAAGTAAGGCTGCGCAGAGTTCTAATCGCGGAATAGTCAAAACTTTAAGCGGGGCTACTCGTGTTTTAGCACAAATTAAGTTACAATAGTATTCGTTGTTTTGATCCAAAGATCTTACATAAATGCAGGCACCGTAAGCATTTTGAGATGTATCCGCGAATCCGTGTAACTCAATTAATTTTGGCGAAAAACAAAGTATATGCCTGGAGATTTTTAAATTATTAAGTTGACTTAAATCTTGTTTAAAAGAATGCCACATAGTGTGAAGATTAAGAGGGATTGATTCATCCCATGAAGTATGTAATTGCCAAAGTTTTTGCATTATTATTTTTGCCGTAATTATGATAGGCGATAATAGTCCTAACGGATCAAATATTTGCGCAATGGCACTTAAAATTGTTCGTTTAGTAATAGGTTTAATAGATTCGTTAAAGTTAATTGAATAAGTCAAAATGTCTTGTTTAGGATGCCAAAGCAAACCTAATGTTTTAGTTAGCTCATTGTTTCCTAAAGTTATGAAATCTGATGAGTGTTTTTCGTCATTAATAATTTCCGAATTGTTTGATATCCACTTTCTAAGTTGAAAGCCGTATGCTGGAAGAATGTTTGTTAAATCTGATTTTATGTTCATGACTTCTTGCACTGTTTTGCCACCAGTGAGCAGATCATCTACATAGAAGTCTTGTAGGATAATAGAACTAATGAGAGGATTTTGTTCGGATATTTGATGTCCTATTTCATGAATGCATCGAATGGCTAGATATGAAGCGGACGCAGTGCCGTACGTAATAGTGTTTAATTCATAAACTGAAAGAGGTTCAGAAGGATTGTTACGCCATAATATTCTTTGCAGCGACCGTTGGTCTGGGATGACAAGTACTTGTCTGTACATTTTTTGTATATCAGCTGCTAAGACATAATTATGTTTACGTACACGTATCAGTATAGCAAGCAAGTCATCCTGTATTGTAGGACCGACCATCATTAAATCATTTAAAGAATAACCTGATGCGGATTTGGCGGAGCCATCGAAAACTACGCGGAGTTTTGTAGTCAAACTTTCTCGTTTTAAGACGCAGTGATGCGGTAAAAAGAAGCCAGAAGTTGTGTTAGAATTTGACAATAATGTCATATGATTTAAAGAGATATATTCATTTATAAAATCAGTGTATTGTGCTTTAAGCAACGGATCATTCGATAATTTATTTTCCAAATGATAGAATCGTTTTTCTGCAATTTTACGAGAATCTTTTAGCTTTGTAATTGGTTCCTTTAAAGGAAAACGGACTATAAACCTACCGGTATCGTCACGCTTAGTATTTTTCACAAAATGTTCTTCACAAAAGGTTTCTTCTGGAGATAAATGTTTTTTACGCGGAAACTCTTCGATTTCCCAGAATTTTTGTAACTGATTGTTTAAGGGATCTAACGTATTTTCGGGTTTATTGTTAATGTTTAAGTTGCAAAATGTATTAAGTAATAATTTATTGCCCAAATGCAGAGGTCCGGATATTATCCAACCCAAGCTAGTTTTTTGCAATGTGGGAGCATTGTGCCCAAGTTTTATTTGACCTGCACAGAGTAGGTCCCAAAAGGTGTCAGCTCCAACGAGCATATCTATCCCAGAACTGACATTAAAATTAGGGTCAGCAAGAACTAAATTTGGAGGTATATTTAAGCTTTGTTTTTCAAAGGTTGAACACGGCATATTACCTGTGATGTTTTCAATTACAAGACAGGATAAAGTAGCATTAAAAGAATTTATTCGAGAATGAATTTTAACATAAGCTCTACAATTGATGTTTGAAGTGGTGTTGTTTAAACCTGATACAAGAATTTGAATGGATTCGACCTTTAAGTTTAATTTGGAGCAAAAGCGTTTGCTTACAAAATTACTTTGGGATCCACTATCTAGTAGTATGCGACAATTATGTGGACAGCCAGAATGATCTAAAACTGTTACTATTGCAGTCGAAAGTATAACGCAACTTGGATTATGTAATGTGCAATTTACACTTGAAAGTGACACTGGATATGAACTTGTAGTTGAACTTTGGTTAGATGTTATGTTTTGGTCTGATGCATTTTGCTGAATATTATTATTTGAAGAATTGTTTAAATTTTCATTTCTAGAAGTTTCAAAATGTAAAAGTGTATTATGCAATTTGTCACATTTGCGACATCGTGTACCCTTACAATCTTTTGTAGCATGGTTATTACGCAGGCAATTTACACAAAGCCTTAAGCGCTTGGTTTCTTGATACCTTGTATTACTATTCAAAGACAGAAATTTAGGACAATTTTGAATAGTGTGATCCTGTTCGCATAGTACACAAACCACCTTGTTCGTGACCGCAAAAGATTTGGATTTATATTTAGGTTTATTGTAAGAAGAGTCTTGAGATGTTTCAATGTTTTGAGTTTTTTGAAGTAATTTATATCTATCGTTTAAGAATTCTTTAAAATCATTTAGTGATATTTTTTTTAATTTGGCAATATTTGATTCCCATTTACGTTTGGAATGTATGTCTAGCTTTGATGAGACAAGGTGTATTACGAGAGTATCCCAATATTCAACGGGTTCTCCTAGGTTCTTTAAAACACGTAAATTTCGTGTCATGGCGTCATGCAATTGACGTATGTTGGTATGCGATTCTTTTGAAAATGAAGGTAAATTGATTAGAGCCTTTACGTGGTGCGATATTAGCGCAGCTTTGTCTTCGTAACGCTCGAGTAGACCTTGCCACGCAACGTCGTAGCTATCATCCGATATTTGAAGGTCGCGTAAAATCTCAGCTGCTTCACCTTTAAGTGCGAGCCGAAGGTAATGAAATTTATTTACTCTAGATAGGTTAGGTTTACAATGTATTACGGATTTAAAAGTATCCCTAAAGAAAAGCCAATCATGCAACGAACCGTCAAATGATGGAAGATTTACGTCTGGTAATTTAATGTCTACCGTATTTTGATTTTGAGTAGTAAAATTTATTAAGTTTTGAGCACTATTGGCAGCATGAGCACCTTCGGCAGTTGAAGGTATTGCACTCAGAATATTAGATATTGCAGGTTCATTCTTAGCAGCATTGTCTACGCTCTGTAGCGAGTGTTCAATATTATTTGTATTTTGTTCTACCGATTTAAGGCTAGCATTGCTATTTGCATCATTACGGGATATAACAGATTCCGCTCGAATGTTAGAAATGTATTTTTCAGCATTACTTGTTAATTGGTAATAGAAATCTTCGAATTGCTCACGTTCATCTACCTGTATAATAGGTTCATCCTCCCCAGAGGTTAGAAATTCAATATCAAATTGAATGCTATTAAATTCCTCTAATAAAGGCTGTATATTTCCTAATCGGGTTTTTAAAGAAATGAAATCGCTACTTTGTTCAGCAACAAACTTATTCAAAAAGGTTTCAAACCGTGTTAAAGTAGATTTAATAACTGCTCGTCTAGCTTTTAAAGATTTAAGCTGATCCGCCATGTTAAACGTTTAATATTCCAACAAAATAACGTTGAAATAATAGGCAAAATGCCGAAAAGTATGTATTAAAACTGATAAAATTTTGTCTATACCTTAGCACAAACTAAAGAAATGTATAAATAAGGATTTATGAAAGGGAAATTAAATTAAAATGGAACGCACCCACCTTAATCACTTGTTGATCTCCCAAACAATGGTAATGTTTTTTGCGGGTGGACAGGTCTATCGCCGTTTCGCTTCCCCACGTGTAATGGCTGCTAAGTCGCAGATGTGTAATGCTTCAAATTCGTCTGGTGATAATCACGCTCTGAAGGACCATATGTTGTATTGTTATAGAAAATATTCGTGTTTTAAAATGTATGTTAAATGTTAATACATGTTTATTTTTACAAATTTACACTGTAAAATAAACAAATAAAGTAAATATAAGAATAATGAGAGTCTATGTTCGACAGTTTATAAGACACTGGTAACTCAACGGGGTTGGCCTCGCGGGATGCGCTTGGGGCGCGGTCGAGCACTGCCGAAACACACCGGCGAAGGTCGAAGGGCATTCAGGGCTGCCAAGTATAGAAAACCAAACACTAATAACGAAAACTATGCACAGGATACCCAGAATAAATACGGACTCGGGCACCGCGCCAAGTATCATTAAAATAAGGAAAAAAAGGGGTACGCTTCGAACGTAATAGCGGAAAAACAGCTCCTCTAATTTGGAGCTAAACACGGGCTGTAATTGATATGTCCGCGTTTATTTTCATAACGGGATTTTGGGGCGGGTTTCATTCAAAGGTTTTTTAATTTGGTTTCTGCGTTGGGGTCATTGTCGTTACTCGTTAGCCAGGATATTTAAAATAAACCACATCAAAACGGGCTCATTTGAATTAGATATTACATAAACATCAACGATATAGTAGTCTTGAAAAAATGTGTTGTAGATAAACGTGGCCTCTTTTTGTAATATTCATCACATAATAAATAAACATAACAGTGTACAATTTTTCAAAACACGAATAGAGTAAAGAATATATGTTTATTTTGTGTGTGAGCGTTGATTGAAGGAAAAATATAATACGAAAACATGAGCAGTGGAAGTATAATATGTAACGGGTCTTGATTAATGTTTGTAAATTGTGGTCGTTCATTCAATGGATTTCATAAGTTAACCGCCCTTTTAGCAAATCAATATAATTCTATAATGGACTTTACGCCCAAACCAAATGCATTCGTAGCTCATTTTTGCGTGTCAATTTATGTTTCGAACATCAAGGACATCATTTTCAACATTCATTATAAAGAATGTTAATTTGAAATTTATTTTCTTACTTTAGTGTTTTACAATTTGCATTTATCCGACTTATCTGAAATAATTTCTCACGAGACTTAATTATATTCAAGAAATGCTGAGATTAAATGCTTTGAATACATTAAATTAAATTAATGATTTCCTCATTAGGTATGTTCATATTTTCCACAATCACAATACATCCTCTGTACATTCCTCTATATAGAAAGTAAAGATAAGTTTATTTTAAATATTCAGTTGTGTATCATTTTACACCTAGGGAAATGCATATAATAATCGTAGTTCCGTCAATGTACTGTGGGTTACAAACTTTTAGGAAGTCACGTGGTTTACCAGTGGCGTAGCTATCATACAGCGGGGATAAGCCCCTTACTTATTCCCAAGTGTTGATTTGCACATTTGATCAAGTGTTGATTTGCACATTTTATTGCCATCGCCAAATTAAATAATAAAACCAAAATCTGGTAGACAAAATAAAAAGAACTCGCAAGTTTTTTTTTAATTTCCGGGCAAAGACAGCTCTATTTTACACACGTTCTCCGATTTCCTGGTCTTTTGCTAAGCATTTTAGATTATATTTCCATTAAGTGATGGCCTGTTGGGGATATTTAATTTATTTTAAATGGTAAATGTAAAGTAATTACACATACACATACACATTTAAAGTACACTAAACCATTATTTCACTTTATGAGGAATTTTGTTCTTTTAATATAGATGCTCAATACTTGAATGAATTAAAATCTGTTCAATAAATTAGCTAAAAATGATAAAAACTTAAATCCGAAATAGTCCTGGCTATGGGGGGTTTTAGATCACAAAAAGTCGGAAAGAAAAGAAATTAGATGGGATGGTAGATAGTATAGGCATAATAGGTCTCCTGAGACAGTCCACCTGAGTTTGCGACCTCGGGGGCGTTGCCGCTCTAGGGCCATTTTTGTAAGTGCTATTGAAAAAAAGTTCAAATAAAATATGTAGAGAACACAATTGTGCATAGTCTTGGTTATATCCGGTTTTTGGTTGCGACCAATAGTTTTCATTCTATGGCGCGCCGAAGTTGGGTTAATTTGCAATTTCCGTCAAAATCAGTTTTGGCGGATTACGACGCAGATTGACTTCAAATAATTATCCAATTTTTTTTCCGAAAGCGCATGTTTTCTGAGTCTGCATATACCCAATTTGCTAGGTTTGGTCGCATATTATGTAAAATGAATGGGAGGGACCAAAATTATACACAATTTTGTTCTCTACATATTCTATTTAAACTTTTTTTCGATACCACTTACAACAACGGCACTATTTGCCGAAAACCGCCACGATAGAGAGTTTTCATTCCCCCACCTCTTGGGCAGTAACTCCCCGAGATCGTAATCTCAGGTGTACTATCAATTCGATTATTATTTTTTTTTTAAATTAGTATTTGAAAATTTTAGTTTCATTGTATTTTCTCTTTATAATTTTGTTTATGGTTCGGGGAGTTGAAGGGAGCCTATGGCATAATTTGCGTACGGGCATATAAAAGTCTTGTTACGCCACTGTGGTTTACAATCATTAGTAAGTCCCGATATAACAAAACATTATTTGGCACTTTCTCCGTTTTCATATAACTTTGCTTTGCCTTGACCGATATCAATAAATAACAACCGCGACCTGGGAACATACAATGGGATCAATAAGTTAACAGAATTTCTGAAGATATGGAAAGATCTCCATAGTTGCGCACCTGGGTGTATTAAATTCGTGAGACTACGGCCCACGCAAGTGTGTTTTATGGAGTCGTTTGTTTAACTTTATCAGGCGGAGTAGAAATTGAAACATATGTAAGCATTACTCTGTATTTTATTGATATTTCTCATGTGTGTATTGGTTCGGAAATCCCCGCGTGCCATCCCCAAATGGTTATATATTGAGAGCTGCTTCATTATTCAATAATTTTTTAGCCAGATTTTGTAACTTTGAGGCTACACAAGGTAGGCCGGGCGGACCCAATAAATTTAGAAATTATAAAATAAAAAATAAATATCTAGATATATTTTCTAGATATACTTTCACATAAGAGCTATTCCATTCCTGCGGTCGGGTCGTCGGGGAGTTTGCTTTTTAGTTTTTTAGCAATTAGGGATTACGTTGAAGAAAAATTAGTTTTTCTGGGGCTGTACCGGTGGCTACATGTAGTTCTAGTAACATTAAAAGGAAGTGTGTAAATAATATTTGAATATTGACGGATGTTTGGGTTTTTAATTGTCAACAGAAACAGGTGTCAATGACCTTAAACAATTAAGTGCAGCAGCGCAGGTCAGGAATTTGGGAAATAATTATTATAAAATTGATTTGAAAATAAAGGTATAGGTTTTATCTAATTTATTTGTTTATAGAGACTATTAAGAGATATTTAGACATTTCGTTAGCCATGGATGTACCACATGATTTCGTCTGCAGTATACCAGAAATTGAAACTCTCGTCGCAATATCACTGAATGTTCAGAAATTATTTCGATGGGCCTACCTTTGTCAAAAATTAATATTCGGATAACGGATAAGTATCAGATCAGTCATTTTAACCACATTTTAAAATTTGTTGGTGTGATAATCACAATTGGTTACGTGGTAGTATTTTTAAAAATAAATAATTTTATTGGCCTACTTTTGTCTAATTTGAGACAGAATGTTAGGATTTGTCAGGGATATATTGATTTAATAAATTTGTCAACGAGATAATTCACAAAATGTCATTTAAATATCCAAGCTGAAAAGAAACAAAATACAAATTTTATTAAATTATGGACTACCCCTTGGAAATCTAACTTTGTATTTAAGGTATGTGACCGTGGGCTAAAAAAAAATCGCCTGCGGCGCATTCTATTGATTCTAAACCCCTATCGTACTTTTGTGCCTACCCGACTAAAATATCCACGAGCCTCCACTGTTACCAACCCAGACATCACGTATAAAAATCCTATACAATGTCCATGCTTCATAAATAACAGCACTCAAAACAGCAATTTTCACTTGTTTGTTGCGTGGACCGTACACGCATTCATTGGTTCTCGGTTCACTGATGCCACTGGCCATTTTACAAATATTACAAGAATACAAATATTACAAATGGGTGGATTTATGTCTGAAGCGCGGCCCGAACTCTCTTCAACTGATTTTACATGAGCTAAGTTCATCTCACTATTAATTTACAAATCGATGGGGTATAAATACTTATTTGTCGCAATAGGTATTTGTTCGACACTTTTCGGCAACATACCATTTTGCGCAACGCTGTCGTCGTCGAATGCGGAGGCGATCTTTTAACCCCTCAGGATCTGGCATAAACAATAATTATTTAACACGGCGTACCTTGAAAAATTAAAGGTACACCGACGCCGTTTTCAAAATTTTAAGGGTGAATTTAACCCTTAGAATGGTAGGTCGTGATGATATTTATCCCACTCTACACTCCGGTAGCGTTAATATACTTGATATTTGACATTTTTTTTCATATTTTTTTACAGGGCCGTATATTTTTTTATGTTTAAGATTTGAAGGGATATCAACCCCTGATGATGACTTTTGCGATTTTCAGATTCTCGCTGCCTTCGCTGAGGTCATTTTTTGTCTATGACAACTGTACTAAATTGCGAGGTGATGAGTTGAATTTAACTAAAACAAAAAACGTCACCTCCATTTTTGTTTTTATTACTATTTTTGTGTTAATTTTTGATAAAAAAATTTTTACTACATTTGATGGTCTCTTTAATTTCTACTTTGTAATTATTGATATTGATAGATACAATATAGATAGAAACTATTGAACTATCTAGAACGAAACTACCTAGAATTAAACTAGAAACTATGAAACTATTTATTTGAGTGTACTTATTTTGTGTACTTGCTGCTATGTTTACTTGAAACCAAATCAATTAAATATGATAATTGAATGTAATCATAAAATAAGGTAGGTAGTTCAATACATCTCTGTTCATACGCACACACAACAGCGGGACTACGCTTCTTAGATTAGATAGACGTTCGCGCTTCGCGGCCACGTCTCATACACAGAAATTGAAAGAAATGTCCTAAAAACGAATTACTTACCACGCCTACTAGTTTTTATATTTTAATTATAAATCTGTGATGCCTTACTTTATATGTTATGGCAAAAAAAATCCTAAAAAAGTTTAAAAATATACGTGTATAGTGTTTTCATTTAATATAACAACTAGAGCAAAAATTATGCGGCATTTTACAAAGAAAACCCGTACCAATTATTACAGAAGCGGTAAATAAATCACATCACTATGCAACACAACAGGATATTTAGTGTAAAATTGTATACAGCTACAATTTCTTGTGAATAGAACTAGGGTCTGCAGTCCGCGGCTTACCGTATCGGTCGCTATCCCTCTTCAACTCATATAAATCCCATTTCCCTTCCCGCTCACTTAGAAGACACCTGCCTGAACAAGCCGGCGATTTATGGCTTTACTGCTCAGTGGCGTATCATCATGCGCAACCCAGATGAAGTGACTTCAAAAGATGTCTTATTATGTCATATTCATATATGCGTAAAACTTTAAGCCAAAAAATTATTTAGTTTTGAATGTATTTAAAATATATTCATAAAAATTTTGCATGCTGCGTGTACAACTTAGTGCTTAATTTAGCCAATAACAATTTAAAATAAAAGAAAGAAATTAGGATAAATGCGCGCGCCACTGAGGACCGCATTCTATTAGTTTGCATATTAAACGAAAGCACTATAGCCGTAATCTAAATTATTATTTATTGCTGTTTTTAAAACTGCACACTGGCGCTGTCAATAGCAAAATCAAAGACAAAGAATCATTAAAAAGGCATTAGAAGGAACGTTTTTAATGTTGATACGGAGCTCTGGAGGAGACACCTAAAATAAAATTATTTCTCTATTTTATTTCAAAATTCCGAGTGGTTAGTTATAATCTCTAATTTACATCAAAATCTTGAGTTATATCTGTATTTTAAAATCCCGAGATAACTCGAAATTTTTAAATTCTGCGTTATAACTCGAAATTTAAAATTCTGATATCGGAATTTTTAAATAAAATTTTAATACTCTGCGTTATAAATAGATTTTTGAAAAATTCGAGTTATAACTCCGATTATAAAATAGCCAAATTGTAATTAAAACCATTTCTATACTAACAAAATAAAGTTTAATGAAAAGTTGAAAAACAATGAGTAATTTTATTGGAAATTGGAAAATAATCCAGACAGTACCATTTTTTCGATTAAGAAATTATATCAATATATTATATAATATTATATAATTATAAGAAATTATATCAATAATCTTCAAAACCAACGACACCTAAGACTATTATTATCACAGTATGCATTGCAATTGCAGACTTTATGCTTCTTTGAATGCATTTTAAATGTTTTCAGATCAGTTAGTTACGGGAGTGAATCAAAAACTTAATTATAATTTTTTGAGACATAATTTTTCACTCAAAATCGGCATATGGGCGTAAAATGTCATTAGGAACATAATTTCTTAATGACATTTTTAGACATATTAACAATTAAGACCATTTGTGATTGTTTTAAATCACAAATTGTGCCATCAATTGTGACAGTTGCCATCTTTAAACTGTCAACTCTGCATTGGCGCATTTTAAGTTATTTTGGAAGCAGACTTAAGTGATTTTCACCAAAAGTTTTTTGCAAACTCTAATATTAAAAAAATCACCTCCATATGGTTCCAACTTTATGGCGGAAACTGTATGCTCAAATTTGACCAAAAATATAAATATGTAGAAATTATATATATGCACCTACTTTTCATTACACAAACACTGTTTTAAAACGGTTTGGTGAGCTAGTGAGCACTCACACAAATTTTGATATCGGCGCCCGGCCTCTGCAATCTAATAACTTCATCAAAGAGCATCTTCACACCGACTAGAATACCCTACACATGTTTTGGCCAACTTGTGGACTTTTTTCATCATAAAGTCTAGATACTTACTGATGATTTGTTTTCGTATAATTTCTTGAGCTCCTCATAGAGCCACATCTCGACCGCAAGCCGCTTCCTTATAAGGCTCATCTGGTGGTGTCCGTACTTGGCGGTGAGGAACTTTTCCCTCTTCTCCTTTATCTCGCCCTTGTCCTTGAAATTCACATGCAGTCCTGTTTTCGCTGGTGACCTCTCTGACCTCACGTCTGCCAGGATACCGGCGGGCGTCGTCCCGTTCGTGTAGCCCCCCGTCACGCCGCATTCCATCTTCAGAGGGTGTTTCTGAAACCAAGCAATTTAGATTTAAGACTCGCCCACAGTTATAAAACACACCTGAGCTATAACGCGGAATTTTAGAAAAAGGAATACTTATTATTTTATGAAAGCATGAGCAATTTTAATTTATTAGTTGTTTCAGATAATGTTAGTCATTTTATGTAGCTGCTTATTTCGCAAGTGCAGTAATATTTAGTTATCTACTTTAATTGAATATAATGTTACTTTTTTGTTTATGTACTGGCTATATATTTACCGACTTAGTTTTTGTAAAAAAAATGCTCAATTTCGACCAAAAATATAAATATAAAACTAATTTATCTTTTAAAACGCTTTGGTTGATCTAGTGAGCACCCACACAAATTTTGTTAAGGTGGCGCCACCCTGCGGGAAGGTTTCATGAACACTAATAATTTCTTGCTGATTCACTACAATGCGAGATATCACACCGCTTATGTAGTGGAACAGTATTTAAATGCGGCGAGTATTGAGACTAGTCTGGCCTGCAAATAGTCCAGATCTTAACTCTACAGAGCATTTATAAGTCTCTATAAGATCTATAAGTCGTCTACGCAGATTACCGTAGACGACTTATAGATCATCAACCATTGAGCATGTTAGCGTGAACACGATCATGCTAATATGATGATGTTAACATCGTCCCTTCAAAGTACTTTAGTGTTGGTATCGATAATGATATTGCAATATTCTTATTCTCGTAATTCTGTCCTATATATTATTTTCCTCCGATAGGGAACGTCGAGTATGTAGATAACAGATACGTTATGCCATCGTAAAACGTGATATACTTAGCTATAAATAAATTGAACACCAGCTCATTTTCATAATGTTTGGTTACAAATCATTGTCGTGTTGCACTAAAGCTTTACGTTGGCGTAGCAAGCATGTAGTAGCTAAAGCGCTATTATACCAGACCGTTGATCCTTCAATGACCTTGAATTAAATATACATGGGAATATGATCGAGAGAAAATAAAGCTTACGAATTATAGAAACTTTTCAAAAAAAGGAGGCGGTTCTCAATTCGGTGGTGATTCTTTGTGCGTTACCGCAGAACTCCGTCATTTACAAATTAATTTTAAAAATCCTCTTTTTGTCTTTTTGTTGGAAAGGGGGATTTTTTCAAGTGGGTCATTTTAGTTATATTATTGGCATTGGATGTTGCATTCCGAAGATATACCGGGGCAACTCACCAGATATAACAGAGAAAATGGCGAGTGCGCCCGTCACAACCCAAATTTATAGATATTTAAATTAATTAAAAATATATGATAGGCACATTGGCGTGGTGGAGGATACGGCCAAGTGTGTTCAATCGCGGGTTTGCATTAACGTGTGCATCGCCTGAGCACCATTTGACCGATCTGCTGGATGCTAATTGAAATAAAACTCAGGCCCTTTTCACTTGTAAGGCCTCTCATGTAGGAGGCCTCAACGTACCAAGGAGAGTTCAATGCCACAGCTCTAAGTGCTGTAGGCGAGAGCTAGGCTATGATTGGCACATTGGCGTGGTACAGTACAAGGCTAGGCATCGCCATGTGTGCTCAATAGCCCAAGGATTGTTGCCTCGCGTACACCGCGGGTTTGCATAAACGTGTGCATCGCCTGGGCATCATTTGACGGCCCTGCAGGATGCTAACTGCAGTAAAACTCAGGCCGTTTACACTTGTAAGGCCTAGCTAGCGTGTAGCAGGCCTCCACGTAACAAGGAGAGATTAAGGTCACAGTTCTAGAAGCTGTAGGCGAGAGCTAGGCTATGATTGGCACATTGGCGTGGTACAGTACACGGCTAGGCATGGCCATGTGGGCTCAATAGCCCACGGATTTCTGCCTCGCGTGCAACGCTAGTTCGCATAAACGTGTGCATCGCCTGAAGACCCAATGATCCTTCAATGATCCTTCACGACCAGACATTATACATTAAACATATCTTTGATTGCAAGTATTTATTCAACGAATTCATAAAACTTGATTTACCCAAAAAGTGAACAGGAGTGTCTTTCGATTCTTTCTATTACAATGTTTACTAGACACATTGATTGTGTATTTAACTAAAACAGATGCCGCGCCTGAATATCGCGTAGGCGTTTTCCTGGACAAAGGCATAATATTCGATTTGCATATACCTAGGCTTCCTCTTGGCATTTGTCACAAATTATTCGACATCCGATCGCTCCCACGTTTTGAGTGATGAATGGGCTAGAATCAATGGCACATCATCCGTATAGAAATTATTATGTTATTATTCCACATTGGCCTATCTAGTTTATTCACTGGGAAGTTATTCGACTGAATGTCGGAAATATATTTAATATGAATAAATAAATATATATTTATGGAATTAGTTTTTCCTCGATTACGTATGATAGAAATTACCCTGCGTTGGTCGGGAATTTTAATCCGTATTGAATATACTGGTACTGTATATGGAATGCCACATTGGGCGCCAAATGCCTAATAAGAAAAATAGTAAAGTCTAAGTAAATTTGTAATAAGTAAAATGTTGTAAAAAAGAATGTTGTAAAAAAAATTTCACGCAAAATGAAGCGGATTCAAACAAAAAAGAATGCAAAGATAATTTATCCATTTAATTGACAGGAAAATTATTCGACTGAACGTGCAGAAAGATGTTTAATATAAATAATAATAAATTCAATTTTAACCTGTATTGAATAAACTTCTATATATGGAACGGTGGGCATCAAATGTCAAATAAGTAAAATAGTAAAGTCTAAGTAAATTTGTAATAAGTAAAATAGAATGTTTTAAAAAAATTAGGACGAAAAATTGAGCGGGTTCGAAAAAAAATACATAATGCAAAGATAATTTCCAGCTTGACTGAGGGGCTGGAATGGAAAAGCTGGTCTATAAATCTGGATATATATATGGAAGAATAAACATACAAAGTATTTATTTGAATTTTATAAAGTTTTTAAATAGTTAAGATTATTATTTATATATAAAAACGTTTATATTATAGATGTTTATTATAATTATATGCCCCTACATTGGGCGCCAAGTTTAACCTGCATACGCTATACTTTTAAAATACGTTGCATACGTTTTTTGTAACAAATTAAATTTTGCGTAAATGTCACCCGATGTAAATTCCAGAAGCCTTCTCTGCCCTTACCGCAAATAATCTGCCCTTACCAAACAAACTCAGGTGATTTTGAGATTTAAATTTACTAAGAAAGAAGAAGATTAAAAAGTCAGCCATCCAACTTTTTAATCTTCTTCTTTCTCAGTTTTATTGCTCTCCGTATTCTGTGCATTAAACTTTGCTTTTGGCATCCGCTCCACGTGTGCCATTCTACAGCAGCGGTTGGGAACAATCATTATACCTGCTACAACGCAGAGGTGCGGAAATACAAAATCAATACGAGAAAGAGAGAACCCAAACGGCTGTTTCCCGAGACGTTTTATTTTGGTCATTTTGTACAGGACTTATGCTGTTGTACTGATTCCAGGATGTACTGATATCACTGTGATGTGTTTAATATTTTTAAGGAGTTCAATATTTTAGATTTCGTTAAAATGTAGTATTTTAATTTAAACGAGTATAATAGTTATTTAGCAATAAGTGCAAAAAGTAAATGTTTATTGTGAAACATGTCGAGTGCAATAAACACTTTCTGTGCGAGCCTAGCTATTTATGTTGGGAAAATACCAGTACGAGTTGGGAAAATGACTATTTCGTGTAACGAGTTACACAAAATAGTGTTCCTCAACGTGTTTCATACAAGATTTTTTCTAATTTTCACCAATTTTATATTTTATGGGAAGAAAACTGAATTTTATACATTTAAAAATAATCCAGTAGGTTGTAATGGTGTGACAGCTTGTCACTTTCATAGCTTGTTCGGTCGAAATAACCTACTATGAAATGAACTTTGCCAAACCAGTTGCGTAATATTTTACTTTTCGTAACTGGTTGTGAAAAGTAAGACGTTTCCTAACGTCAAAGGGTTTTGAAAATTAGAAAAAAAATTAGAAAAAAAATATTTTTTTCTACGTTCATGCAAAAACCAAGAAATGTGTAAACTACAACCTACATTAATGTCATGATATTAGGTGACATGTCATGATCTTTATGTAAAGCCACTGTACTAGAATGAGTGACAGATGAGTTAAATATAATTTAATAAAGTTCTGTTTTTGCATGAACGCAGAAATACATATTTATAGTGCAGTAAAAATGATATCTATCGCCAGATAACAAAACTATGCGCCTGTGGCGATGTACACTTGAACCCCCGATATCTAGCTAATTAAGTACATCAAATGAAGCCGCTCGTAGTATAGCGTCATGTATAAAACATGAGGCGGGCGTCGGGCCATCCTCCTTTGCAATGTAATTGCGTTTTACTTTCTGCTCTTCAGTTTTTATTAAATTCCTCTAAGCTCGAGTAAATCACTCGCCAAATTAGTTCACGAAGTTTTATCAAGCAACTACATTCATTCTGTAAAGCACCACTCACAACATCGTTCATGTGAAATTTATTTGCTGAAGTTTTTACGCAGGTACTTAAGTTTTCAGCTTGGGCGATTTACATTTTGCGACTTTTATTATTTATATCTGAAAATGTACCAGGTATTTCGTTGTTAGTCCCGTATATCTATCTAATAACAGGTAAGAACCGATAGGTGAACCAAAGAAGATAATTTTACGCAAAGATGAATTGTTAGCGATCTATCAGGGCCGGGCTTATGGCGGAGCGACCGAGGCGGAAGCCACCCACATATTGAGGCACAAACCTTAGATCAAAAATTTTGTAACAATATTTTTTTCCCATTTTTAAGAAATGAATGAGCAATTAAGTATATATACAAAGGATATTTTCATTCTATATACAATTTATATTCAGTAATGGAATCTAAAATATATATAATATTTCTTCACACCGTTTAAAATTATCGATAGATGTTTATTAATTGAAAGTGCCTTTCTTCTTTGCCCCGAGGCCCCCACACCCCTGTGTCCGGCCCTTGTTATTATCATCGGTGATAGCCGAGTTGAATCCGATGAAACCTAGTGCGAAGCACGAGTCTTTTCCATCATATTTTCGCCCAATCTTGCAATATTATATTCAATTTCTCGATGGAAGTACCTGCTCAAATTTATCCTTTCGCATCGCAAATCCTTTCGCATCGCAAAACATAGAAAATTGTCGCCAGATTGATGATTCAGTTGCAAATGTATTAACACAGGTATTAACACTTTGACTAATTCCGTTATCCGTAGACTCTTGGTGTTCAATAAGTTGTTGACATAAATGTCAAAACTATTTATTTTGCAACGGACACTGCGCTAATTGAATTATAAAATGAATAAGTGGACAACCATTAGTGCATTATTTGTCACTGTTGCAGGAAACTTTTGTCGCCGTCAAAGTGACAATTGCAGTTTTATATATATAAATTCAATTAATATTTAAAATAGGTGACAGTGAACATGATGAATCATGTTGACATGAGTGAACAGTGGTGATAATATTATCACCGATGTAATAGCCTATTCTGCGATTTTGTTTTGTATTCTAACCAATGAAAATTAATCAAAAATGTACCATGTGACATGTGATTTATATTCTCAAAGATATAATTCAAAAACATACCTCAAGGGTATGTTTGCCCCAGTTGGTTCTGCATATATAAGACCTCCAGACGTAGACTAAACAATTTGAGCCTTATAAACAATGCACATCCGAAAATGGGTGGCTAGGGTTTACACCAGTGAATGTGTACACAATACGGTTGTATTGCTGCATCCCAAATACCAACATAAATATAGAATGAAATCTAATCTCCGCAAGACAGACGTCTTCATAGCTTAGGTTTAGTCAGCTCCCACAAAAGATATTGATGTTTATAATAAAGATTACACGACGATTACCATATCAGCAGAATTATTATAATTTACTTTTGATAATGGCGAAAGATATAGACAAGTAATTAAATCAAGTTGGCTTATCTCATTTATTTTTAAGCAGATACAAATAGAAGTATAAAAACCATTTGTCATCTTTCAAACTCCCATTTAATATTGATAGAATAAATACCATAGAATTAGCCCAGTCAATGAATGCTCAAAATGGGTGTAAATATACTACAAGTTCCCATTTTCTCGATATCTCGTATAGTTTTCCTCGGTCAAAGTTCGCCAATTAAAAAAATTGCTCTACGTTTTTTTTTGCATTTTGACTAGCTTACTCATCGGCCCTTCATCCTACGACAAATTTCGATCGGGGTGCAGGGTGGCATGTAGGAGGTAATTTTTTCGGTTTTTCGCTTATATCTCGGATAATGCCTCCTAGCGATAAGGGCCTTTCTATACAAAATTAAAGCTGGCAAAATGTGTAACAAAATTGACTTAAAATTTATACGGAATAAAGAATGGACAGCTTACACAAATTGTTACTTTTGAAGGCTGGTCACCCTGACCATGTTGCATCGCAGAAATTATCATAAATATTTGTGTCCCTCAAAACAAAATATCCTATATCTTGCTGTAGTTCCCGCCATCCGCTAGAAAATTCGACAGCATTTTTAATTATGCAGTATAAATACACACACCGGAATAAATATCGATCCATTTGTATTCAAGTTTTGATCTTATGGTCTGAATCCAATGATTTAAAATAAAATGTAGTCCAATTTATCGAGAATATTTTGATTATTACAAAATTTCAAAAAAAACTGTTGGGATGGTAATATACAGGGAGAACACAATATTGTTTTTCTTTCCCTATTTTACAATTAGTCGGCTGTTAAATGTCCAAAAAAGGCTCCTGTGGGCTCCTTGATGGTGCAAGTTTGGGAGTGACCTCAATATCAGAAGTTGGACAAGATCTCCATAATACCTTCTTGCAACAGCGAATTCAGAATAACAGCATACAGTTTGGGGCTGCTATGAAGAAAAACATAATTAAATGGTGTAAAGCAGCAGCGAAGAAAATTAAAATTACTCTCAAAGACAAAACTATAGCCTGAAGACGGATCTGTCTCTTATTTCGAGGATCAAGCATCCAGAAGCAGGCCTGACAAATTTAAAGTTAATTTGAGTAAATTTGAGTAAATACGAGGTTTCAGCACTACCGAGGTCGTTGTTAGCTGCTGATGGAAAATGGCATCATTGCCTAGCTAAATACAAACTTATGGATGCTCTACAATAATTACAAACAAACCCTGCCCAAGAAAGTGATTATAATTCCAAGTTTAGGCCCTGCAAATTTAGAAGGGCATGAACTATAAGATAAATCTGCCCTAGTAGATGGTGACCTCGGTGTACCCTTGACCAAATGTATTGGTCAAAAATTCAGCAATTATAGTGATGTTCATGTGGTTTTCGACTCTTACAAAGAGAACTCATTGAAACACAGATGAGAGTAATTCGGCAAACCGGCTCAGATCCAATCCAGTATACAATTGGACTAGAAACAATAATAATTGGAAATACACTAATGAATAAACTACTGGCTCATGATAAGACAAAGGATGAACGGTTGATTGATTATGAATATTGATTATTTATTTATCTTGACTTCGTATATTTATTTGTTTGTTTATAAATCTTTGTTTCAAATCTTGCAACAGCGTTTTCAACTACTTCCCGATGAACTAGATACTTGAAATTTGGTAGTTGTATAGTGTTCCGGTGACAATACAATAAAATATTTTTTTATTACAAAAAAAATAAAATGGCCGATCCCAAATGGCGGACTTCCTTCCCTATTTATAAATCGTTTTGTCTCAAACTTGAAACTTTGCGGTGTTTAAGGTCACTCAATACAATTTTTGACTCAAACTTAAAAAATCAAAATGGCAGACTATCGAATTTATGAACCGATTTCTCTCAAACTTGGGGTTGTTTAAGGTTACTGGGCTCATTTGGTTGCTTTTAACGAGTTCCATACATTATACTTGGCGACGAGGGTTTAATGATGGAGGCAGGAGGTGGACAGTGGAAATTAAAAAAAACCTAAAAACTACAAAATAAAAATAGGTAAAAAGACTTTTAACTTAAACAGTTTTATCATCAGTTTTTAAATCATCAGTTGTACTAAAAACTATAAAATAATTAAGACACAAACTTGGACCTTCCTGAGATTCTGATGTCTGGTAAGAAATTGCGCAATACTAGCAGTGCTGTCTTGTCCGATGGACTAAAATAAGAGCGTGGTGCGCATTTGAAATATGGTTTTTATGCAACTTGAAACGTTAAAAGCAACCAAATGAGCCCAGTACACCTTAAACAACCCCAAGTACCAAGTTTGAGACAAATCGGCTCATAAATTCAATAGTCCGCCATTTTGGATTGTATTGAGTATTGAGTATATATTTTAGATTGTATTGAAATTGTATCGAGTGACCTCAAACAACGCAAAGTTTCAAGTTCAAAGGGACAAATCGGTTCATAAATAGGATAGTCCGCCATTTTAGATCCGCCATTTGGATTGTTCGGATCCGCCATTTGGATCGAATTTGAGTCAAAAATTGTATTGAGAGACCTAAAACACCGCAAAGTTTCAAGTTTGAAACAAATCGGTTTATAAATAGAATAGTCCGCCATTTTGATTGTTTATGTAAAAAAAATGTATTGTCACCGGACACCTACCAAATTTCAAGTCTCTATCTTATAGGGAAGTAGTTGCAAAAGCTGTTGCAAGATGTGAAACAAACATATTAACAAACAAATATACGTCAAGCTAAATAAAACCGTTAAAAAAATCCCGTCTATTTACCGGAGTAAAAACAAAGAGTAAAGTTCTGCCTAACATGATAAATGCTCCATGATATATACGCAATCTCCATCGCGACCTTTGAAATCCTATAGTTCGAGATGAAATAGCCGGTAAATATGAAGCCAGACTACATCACCATATCAAGATTGAGCTTCTACAGTTGCTAGACAATCAACATATTCGCCGAACTTAAGAGGACTAAACCATTCGAACTTGTGTAGTGTTTTGTGGTAAAAAAGCAGAGCATAGTGTTACAGTGAGACTGGAACAGAATAAACTAAGGGACTTACTGGATGGACTTTAGAATAATTTGGTTTCTTTTCTTAGGCTAAGATACATTAGACAATACATAGCTGATGGTTGATCATATTGATCAGTTTGGGTGCTTTATTGTAAAATTAAAAAAAGTATGAAAAAATAGATATGCCGAGTTTTATTTAAAAATCTCCTAAATGCTGAAAAATATTGAGATGAATAAAAAAAGAAAATGTTAAGAACGAGTTTTAGGCTTTACATTTTACAGTAAAAGAAATTTAATCGAGTTTAGCGAGCATATTTACCCCACAGGGTGTTGTAAGTATGGGGAAAGAAAAACAACATTACTTCCTCCCTGTTTATTACAACTTGCCAACAGTTTTTTTGAAATTTGCAAAAATAAAAAAAAACAGTCGATTTTTATGTCGGTGAGTGTATCTAGCACTATAAAGTTATCCACTCTAAAATCAAAGATTATATTAGGTAGTAATAATCGCAACAAGCCGGCTGAGCATTTAAGCATCAGTTGCAAGTTTAACGACCTATCTGCCTCATGAAAACACTTCCACAGCAGCCTTCTCCGGCGTTGTCCTCTTCTAGCAAAATCATTAATTGTGCAATAATTAAGCCTGCTGGTGTGGGCTTTCTAGAGAGCATATATAGTCAAACTAGTACGAGCACACCACCTACACATCTCGTTTTATTTTTAGTTAATTTTATGCGACTACAGTTTCTGCATGGTATGTTTAAAAATAGGTAAAACGCAGTCAATTTATTTTTGATTCTCCGTTTTACGTCCGGAACATTGTAGTTAATATAGATCCGGATTATGGCTGTCTGAAGATTTGCATTTCTTTACGGCTTACTTCCCACATAGCTGTTATTAATTTACGAGGTTAAACTGCGAATTGTGGAATAATTATAATAGACTAGGCGTCAGGGACTTTTGGTAAAAAAATTCCTAAGGAAGCTTTCTTTTTTTCTATCGTTTCTTCTTATGTTTAGAAAGAGATTTATCGCAAATGTCCCCTCCAAAGCGGCCAGGAACATAGTGTTTAAACAATTGAAAGGGGAAATTTTAGCATTTTTTTTAAATATCTCAGAAAATATCAATAATAGGACAAAAAAATCAAGATTAGAAATTTATTTTCCACTCCCAAATTCTATACATAAAAAAGCCTCTACATTTCTTTCGATTGGCGTAATAGTTTTGAACATAAAACCTTGCAAAGGAGCGAGTCGCGAATTACATCAGCATAAGAGCAAACAGTTGAAATTATATTGTGAATGTGATAGTTAAAGAATTTAAGACACGAATTCTGGTGAAATGATTGTTTATTGTCAGGATTATGCTTCAATATGCATAGCGGCACAAAAGCATATCAGTGGAATAATTGACATTATCATATCTCAAAATTATTATATTGATGTGGTATTACTTTTGACTTTTTGTTTTTGTTTATACACTATGTTCTGGATCGAATTGGAGGGGGCATTTTCAATAAATATCTTTGTAAACATAAAAGAAGCGATAGAAAAAACAAAAGAAAGCTTCCTTAGGAATTATTCGATCAATCCGGTGATATTCAACCTCTGATGCCTAGACTATATTATAAAAGCATTTTCGCGTAAAGGAAACCTTCGATTGCAGAATTTTGTGTACTAATGCCTGAAATTGCAACTATTTTGGTACTAAAGTTCTTCTAATACTTCTTTATATAGAGTTAAATTTTTTCAATTATCAATCCGGTGATATTCAACCTCTGATGCCTAGACTATATTATAAAAGCATTTTCGCGTAAAGGAAACCTTCGATTGCAGAATTTTGTGTACTAATGCCTGAAATTGCAACTATTTTGGTACTAAAGTTCTTCTAATACTTCTTTATATAGAGTTAAATTTTTTCAATTATGAAATATAAAAATGCCATCAATCACAATACCACAGCGCCTTTAAAATTGCTGCCTTCAAGCGGTGTTTTGTATTAACAAATTGGATAAACGCCCAATTAACCAATATATTTTAATCTATACTATATACAGCCCGGCGCGGGCGGACGATTTGCTTATGTTTTTGACCCATACAATTAAAGCGATTCATTTGTACAGCTGATTTCATCCACTCCTCACCTTAGAATAATTGAAGTTTACCATTAGGAAACCTGTATTGAAACCTAATCTTTCATTTCGGTGTTGACTCTTCAGGAATATGTATGAGAATGAGGTGGGAATTTTGTATGAGAAGTAGTTAGCAGAGGACATAAAGCCAAATAGAGGAGTAAGTAATGGTTGAGAACGCCGTGGGAAGTATATGAAAATGACTGATAACTGTCTAAAAATAAGTGTAAGTGGTAACAGAAAATAAGTATAAGCCTGTAAGATCGAGGTGGGAAGTACTTGAGAAACCTGAAAACTTCATTATTTTATTATGTAGAGACTGGATGAATTTATTAATATTATAAATATGTGGTACATATATGCACATGTCATTTAAGTAAGAAATAGTTGAAATCGCGCTCGAATGAAATCAAATAAATGTAAAAATAAATGTAAGTAGTATGTATACTGAATAATATAAATGTCAGTAGAAAAAACAGTGTACACATCGAGGTGGGAAGTAGTTGAGAATCCTGAAAACTCTGATTATGTAGATGGAGACTGTTGAGTGTATTAATATTATGAATGATATACTGACAAGTGGAGGATTAATTAAAGGTGAATGAAACCTAAATTGGAGATGCATGAGATTGAGGCGGGAATAAGTAGCGAGCATACTAGGACTTGAATGGGAATAATATCTACATTACCCACTCGTATATTAGAAGTGGGAAGTACTTGACATCGCACTGAGAAGTTGATAGCATCTCACTACCCTTTTATAAATCAGATTCATACGTTATGAGTTATATCTGAGTGGGAAATAGTTGTGGGGGCGCCGTAATATTGCTTCAAATCGAAACAGAGTTCATATTCGTAAATCATTTGATTTAAGTTATGTATACATGGAAAATAGTTGACATCGCACTGAGAAGTTGATAGCATCTCACTACACTTTTATAAATCAGATTCATACGTTATGAGTTATATCTGAGTGGGAAATAGTTGTGGGGGCGCCGGAATATTGCTTCAAATCGAAACAGAGTTCATATTCGTAAATCATTTGATTTAAGTTATGTATACATGGAAAATAGTTGTATCGAACTCAGTAACCAGGTGGGAAATAGAATTAAACGTCGCGCATCAGAAACAATGATGGCTTCCTACGTTAATTTTATGCTTACCAGTATATATTATGGTCGATTTTGACTATATATTTTCATGGTACCTTTTGTATCTAGGAATACGGAATGAGATACTAAGAGTTTTAGAAGTATTCTGTAACTATGATAATTCGGGGTATGTTCAGTTTAGTCAGCGGTGAAAAAATTCGATCATAATTACTCGTAAGTGGCGATAAAAATGTTTTATTTTCATTCACGTATTGAGTAATATCAGATTAATCTATTTTTTTATTGATTCCTCGATATTTATTATTCCGTGAAAATTTTAGACTTAAAAAATAACATTAATAAATAATAATATAAATTTTCTGTAAATACAGGTCAATGATGTGATATTTTATGTTTACACGGGTCCCAAATTTAGAAAGGCAAATCTAGAACGAAATTTTGTCGACCTTAATTATATCTAAGAAACCTAAAGGAAAATGCCATTGTGCTGTACACATTTATTGGATTTTTGAAATAACAAACGCCAGTTGGCAGTCTTGCCAAGTTAAAAATAAGTTTAAGAAAGGTAATTACTAGCCGAAAATTCCACAACGTTTATTTTGATGTACGAAGTTAACCTGTAGAAACAAAAACATTAGAATTTGTGTAGGTTTTTTTTACCTTTAATACAGTTTTAGATATTGTTAGTTGGAGATAACGTTTTTGGGTTTCTTAACGTAATTTTTTATTTCTGAAATTTACAACAGAAAATTTTTGTAATATCAGTATGTAGAGTGCTGCCATAATGTGATGGGATTTGAGATTGGAGTGGGAACTATTTGCAAACTCTAAAGCGCAGTAAAATTATATAGGAATAAAAAAATTGAATTAAAAACAGTTCATATTCGTAAATCATTTGATTTAAGTTATGTATACATAGAAAATAGTGGTAGCGAAATCACTACCTAAGGGAACCAAGTGGGAAATACACTGCTGGCCAATAGGTTGGAATAATTCAAATTTTTAGGGTAAGTTTCGATACATATATCTTCTGAACGATATGGAATATCAAAATACGGATTTCAGGACGTTTTTGGAAATTTCATCGACAAAAACTGGTCTGAATATCAATTTTCCATTATGCTCAAAAAAGGAATATACGGGGGTGTAAACTAAACCCCTAAAAAAATCAAAATTTCATTCTTACCGAGAATTTAGGAAAACCAAAATCGAGTTAAATTTTTTATACCGGGGTAATCTATGGACCAATTCGAAAAAACAAATTTGGCCGATTTTTGATATCTCGCTTATTTTTGAATATACGGCGTTTTTATTGAAATTAGGACAATTTTTTGGAAATGTATCTCTTACTTTTTAAAAACAAAGTAAGTAATGGATTTTTTTCTTATTTTCAAGTAAGCTTACATGCCTCTAGCTGCCTCAGTAGCTAGAATTGACATTTCTTATACAGGGTGCCTGCGAAAACATTTAATAAGCATGTGTCACGAAAAATCTGTATATTTAAATAAACTGTGTGCAGAACCCTGTATGATTAAAATGAACGATAATTTTAAAATTTTAAAACTGTGAAGGGAAACCTTAGAAAAATATCTCGAAACGGTTTTTTATTTTTCTTGATCGGATGAGTATTATCATAATTTACAGTTTCGTTGTAATTACACGGTAAATCCCTATATAAAACATTTAAAAAACTTGCGGTAGTAACGATTAGCTGGTGATTATGATAATACTCATCCGATCAAGAAAAATAAAAAACCGTTTCGAGATATTTTTCTAAGGTTTCCCTTCACAGTTTTAAAATTTTAAAATTATCGTTCATTTTAATCATACAGGGTTCTGCACACAGTTTATTTAAATATACAGATTTTTCGTGACACATGCTTATTAAATGTTTTCGCAGGCACCCTGTATAAGAAATGTCAATTCTAGCTACTGAGGCAGCTAGAGGCATGTAAGCTTACTTGAAAATAAGAAAAAAATCCATTACTTACTTTGTTTTTAAAAAGTAAGAGATACATTTCCAAAAAATTGTCCTAATTTCAATAAAAACGCCGTATATTAAAAAATAAGCGAGATATCAAAAATCGGCCAAATTTGTTTTTTCGAATTGGTCCATAGATTACCCCGGTATAAAAAATTTAACTCGATTTTGGTTTTCCTAAATTCTCGGTAAGAATGAAATTTTGATTTTTTTAGGGGTTTAGTTTACACCCCCGTATATTCCTTTTTTGAGCATAATGGAAAATTGATATTCAGACCAGTTTTTGTCGATGAAATTTCCAAAAACGTCCTGAAATCCGTATTTTGATATTCCATATCGTTCAGAAGATATATGTATCGAAACTTACCCTAAAAATTTGAATTATTCCAACCTATTGGCCAGCAGTGTAGTTACAATCACGCGTCGCGCATCATAAACAATTATGACCTTCTACGATAATTATATCGAATGCTTAGCAGTAGGTATTATAGTCAAGTTTTGACTATATATTTTCGGGCATGGTAGATATTGTTATTTGGAGGCTTTTGGGTGTTCTTAACGTATTTTTTTAATTCTGAAATTTGCAACAGACAATTTTTGAAATGGCAGTATGCAGGATGCCATAATTTGATGGGGGTTTGAGATCGGGGTGGAAATTGCAAACTCTCTAAAGCGTATTACATAATGAATAAAAAAATTTAACTAAAAAAATCTTAGCAGATATTTCATCAATATAGGGTAGACTGGGTACGGTTGAAACGGCGGACGGTTGAAACAAAGCGAATATCACGTGAACAGTGCGTGATGGAGTGGGGGGTACAAGGACAGTACGAAGCGGGCGACAAGACGAAACAGTCGAAACACGAATGTTATTGTACTATTGTACTAGTTCGTTCACGAACTACCCACCTCTAGAATGTTAGTATTGCGTCGCTGTTCGGGCGCTGTGCTTGTCTATAGGAGGCTCCATTGTGTTTTTTGACGGAAAAGTAAGTATTTTTATACTTACATTTTTGCAATTATTAAGATTCTATTTAAAGTTAGAGTTTTGTTTCGTTTTAATTGAAGTTTGTAGAGTATCGCAGTATGATTAGTTTTTATTTAAATTTATTATCATTCTTACTGTGAACCGTTGATGTCTTGGTATAAACTAAGAGGGGGGGTTGGGGACAGTTGAAACATTATTTGTGGGTACGGTTGAAACAGTTTATTTATTTAATTTTCTTGTTTCTGAGATGCCAAGGGTACGCCAAAGAAAGACTACGAAAGGTCGGGCCGACTTATCAACGTACAAAGAAGCCTATGAAGATGTAAAAGCGGGATCTTCGTTAAGAACAGCGGCAGAAAAAAATGGACTGAACCACTATTCCCTGTTCAGATATGTACGTAAACGAGATGCGGCTGGTAACGATGAAAATCAAGAAATGGGATATAAGGCCCACAATCGGGTGTTTACCCAGGAACAAGAGCGTGAGCTATCTAAATATTTAATTAGATGTGCAGATATATATTTTGGCCTAACTAAAAAGGATGTTATGAAATTGGCATACGAACTAACCTTCAAGTACAACTTGTCACGACCTCGGACTTGGGATGACAACGAAATGGCTGGCGAAGAATGGTTTCGCATGTTTATGAAAAGAAATCCTGAACTGTCAGTACGTGCAGCACAGGCTGCAAGTCTTTCTAGAGCGACTAGCTTCAATATTAACAACGTAGATGCTTTCTACGACAATTTGGCTAATGTTATGGACCGCTATAAATTTGACACAAACCACAAAACCACAACCACAAAAGATATTTAATGTTGATGAGACCGGCATAACTATTGTAATGCTATCTTTCCCTCCCCACTGCTCACACAAACTCCAACCACTTGATCGATCTGTATTCGGTCCACTGAAGAAAGCTGTAAATTCGACCTGCGATGGATGGATGCGAAGCCACCCCGGAAAGACGATGACAATATACGACATCCCAGGGATTTTAACTACTGCTATGCCGCTTGCTCTTACACAATCCAATATTCAAGCTGGCTTTCGCACAACTGGGATTGTTCCATTTAATCGGCATTTGTTTACGGAACTCGATTTTGCACCTGCATTTGTGACAGATAGGCCAAATCCAATCAAGGCAGCTGATGGTCCTGCTCAGAATACTAGTACACCTGAGCATAAAACGCCACCATCATCTTCCATTTTAACCCTCGAACCACCAGAAGTGTTGGAGGAGCTTTCTAATGCAGCTCTTCTTATACAACAACCGACTGAAAATATGCCACAGTGTTCACAAGTGCTAGATAAAGAACAGGAAACCATTATTGCAAATCCAGAACCTTTGATTATACTACCTGGACATCGAAGTAGTAGTAGTGTTCAGCAAACTTCATCCAAACCCTGTACAAGTTCTCAATCCATTCCTGTGTTAACAAATCAAACGGAAAATATCGCGACTTCGACTACACGACCTTTATTTTCGCCAGAGGCGACCACTACCAAAAGCTCCTCCAAGGAAATTAACAAATAGGGGCCGAAAAACCAGGAAATCTACAATCTATACAGACACACCTGAAAAAGAAGAGATAAGAAGAGAATATGAAAACAGATTGAAACGAACCCAAGCTAAGCAAGTTAAGAAAAGATTAGATGGAGGAAAGACTACAAGAAATGTTACAAACAGGAAAAAAAATAACACGCAACAAGAATCATCATCATCCGAAGAAGAGGATTGCTACTGTGTTGTTTGTATGTCAGCATATTCAGAAAGCAGACCGAAGGAAAAATGGATACAATGCACAGTATGTAAAATGTGGGCGCATGAAGAGTGCACAAAAGGTAGCCTTAGTTATGTTTGCCACAATTGTGACTCCGAATGATCTCGTTACCATTCAATTATTTTTGTTTAAAATATTTGTTATAGAAATTATGTCTTTAGTTTTTTCTAAACTTTAGTTTATAATTAATACTGTTGATAGTTGAGAAATATAATAGCATGTAGGTACTATTACACACAAATATTGCAAAAATGTTATCGTCACCAACATCTGATTATTATTTAGTTTCAGTTGTACTTAATATAAAACTTTGAAGGCTGATTAAAAATAATGTTAGATTATAAGTATCGCCAAAGACTTGAATATTAATAAACAATATATGTGATATTCACCTGTGCCATTACGATTCGTAAAATGTTATTAGATGATTAATAAAACATAATGATTATATTTTGTATTATTTGCATGTGTTTCAATTGACCCCAGACACTGTTTCAACCGACCCTGGCATGGGGACGGTTGAAACAAATGACAATTTTTTTTGAATATGATTTTACACAGAAAATACTACACAGTGATCTCAAATAACATTGACCATTAGTAGACAGATATAAGGTCTATTATTTAAAATATTTCTGCCATAGGTCGCTTAACAAATCCCGATGCTATGCACGAAAAAGGCTAAAATGTTTCAACCGTACCCAGTCTACCCTACATTATCAGTTGTATTGTTCAAAAAAATAATTGTATTGTTCAAAAAAAATAATTATACGAAGAATAAGTGAGAACCAAAAATGTATTTGTTCTCATAACTGGAAATCGTAATACTTGATTCGGGGTGGAAACTAGATAAAAATTTAATGAAACTGTATACCTAATGAATGAAAAATAAGACCTAAAAATATTTGCTGTCATAAATTAGAATTGGGGTGGGAACTAAGTGAAAATTTACTAGCTTTGTAAAATTATATATTGAATAATATATAATATTGAATAATATATATATTGATTAAAATTATTTCAAAAATATTTGCAGTTATAGTTGGATGGGACATATTTTGTCTAAGATCGAGGTGGGAACTAGATGATAACTCACTGAAACTTATTAAATTGTATAATAGATACAAAATTGGATCTAAAAATAATTGCAATTTTATATACAATATATATACAATAGATCGAGATGCTAGTTATGTGAAAATTCACTGAAAACTAAATGGCAAGCGTGAGAAATTGACAAAAAAAAATAATTATGTATCAAAATAGAAATAATTATGTAAAAAATATATCAAATGAGTTTTTCTTGTTATAAATAGAATGCGCAATATTTGAGATCTGGGTGGGAACTATATAGGCGAAATCCATTTTAGTGTACAGTAGAAAAAATAAGTGTGAAATGATTTTAGCAAATAATATATAGTGTGGGAAATGCTTGAGATCGAAGTGGGATGTGTATGTCATTAAAAACCGCTATATCGACGTGTAAAAATAATGTTTACTCTCCGAGGTAATCTGCTTGAAGCATGTGTATTATGTTATTATATTATATAAATATTGTACAAATGCAATGTGTTACTAACTAATATTTCCCGATGACTCTACATAAAACAATATTGATCGCGGTAAAAATACCCGGGACTTCGACGAACAATTAGGTAAAACGCGTACCTGTCACGTCTGGCTATTATTTAAAATAATTAATGGCAGTTGCAGTTTATAAATAAATAACGCCTTAAAACGATTATATTGCGTTTGGATTAAATGGGTAATTTGGATGATTTGGTGAATGCGAACAGAAAGAATGTGAGGCTATTCCCCAGCCGTTTCTGCCACCGTAAACTGGTGGAGGAAATTGCCAGAAGAGTTATAAGAGCTAGGGTAGGGGAGGCCCGACAAAATATTGAAATTTCTGTAATTTCCTACAAATTATGTATATATTTTCTGCAAATAAAATAATTTTGTAGTTCGAAAGCAAGTTGCCTAATTTTATTTTTTGTCACTTTTAATGCAACCCTGTATATTGAATTTTTTTGTTGGGTCAATTATCATCCTCGCGTCTTCTTAACTGAAGTCTTAGCTTCAATATGAGCTCTAGACTTTGAGAATTCGTTTACGAGTGGAAAAGTTATCACTGCAAGACCAAAAACTGTATTTTTTAATATCACCCGGTAAATAAAGGAAAGAAGTGGAATATTCAAAAACCTTTTCGAGAGGATTCATCTGTATGCCATTAGTGATGAAATCAGGATTTTTTTGTGAAATAGAACCCTGTCTTACTTTCAGAAATCTTGCACTATTTTATGTACCACCCTGTAGAAACTTATCCTGTAGGGCAAACGTTTATTTTGTTGATCAGTTTATATGAACCTTGATTTAAACTGTATGAGGGAGATCGAGCGCTTGAGCAATTTTGTAGTAATATTAGAATTAGCAAAATTGGAACAATGGCCAATTGAATGATTGGGAGACGTAGCAGATAATTATTGGCATCGGGTAAAGCGTAAGCAAGTGGATAAATAATTGGAACCGTTTAAGGAGTGAATGGAACAAACATGTTAATTACAGTACCGATTGTAATAAAATTGATACGGGCGCAATATTAATGGTGCAAGCAATTTAGATGATGACATTTTCAGAACCATTTAACATGGAAGTGTATGTAGGTCGCCTTTAAGCTAAAATCTGGTAAGTATCAAAATCGGTTTAAAAAATATAGGAATTATGATAATACTTGAACGTTAGTAATCCGGTCAAAGCAGCTCAAGACATAGGGGTAAGCTATACTTCGCTTAGCTGAAAATTTTACGAATGTTGGGAACACCATTATAAATGAAATGTGAAAAGTGCTCACAATTGCAAAAAATATTATTCAAGGTCAAAGTTGGCAAATATGTTTTTTTTGCCTTTTTTCAGCCAAACAGTTCATAAAAATAGGTAACACAACTTTTGCCACATTTTGAATCGATGTACCTCAGAAATGGTGATTCTTAGGAAAGAAATATAAGAATAATTTTTATAGATAATTGTCTGACCTATTTTTATGATCAAATTTACCGTTTGGCTGAAAAATGCAAGAAACCCATATTTGCATACTTTGATATTTAATGGATTATAGGTATATGTTTTATATTTTAAATAAACATATATGTAGAATATGCAGTATGTTTAAGACTTAATCGACTAATTAAGGAATATTCTGTAATCTTTGCAAAATAAAATCTTCCTTTAAGGCTCCCACGAATTTAAGACAGCTAATTCATTCTTATGCATATTACCAGACGGCTTTGCTGAAACCGAATACTAATATCACTAGTAGACGCCATTCACGCCATGTCAGCTTTATAAAAGGGACAGGGACCACATAGTGGTCCATTGAGGCTCAGGTAAATCGTTTTGAGTGGACTGCAATTTTAGGAAAAGGTATTTATGAAAAGCCGGCAGATTTTTATCTGCCTCGTATTTATGCAACCTTAAGGGTCTTAAATCACAGGTAGGTAGTGAAGAGGGCCCGATTTTAAAATCTGTAGGGTGAAATGTGGACTGGCATGATTTATTTATTTATTACGCCACCTAATAGTATCAAAGGAATTACCTAATAGTATCAAAGGAATTACCCACCCTGTAATTGTAAAACAGCAGAATTAAGCGCGCCAATATTCTTGACTAGATATGTGACCCCGATAAGAGGGGACTGAGCGGTACCATCGCTCTTTACCTCTAAACCAGAAATAAGTAGGAAAACACAAAAACACTACATGTACATACCGCTCACCGTGGATGTAGTGGCACAATTAAAAAATTACAAAAATCTTACTAACTCTGGCATTAAACAAATTTAATACCCTTTCTTGGTACAAGACAAAGATTCCGCTAGATGGCTAATATGTCAATGATTACAAACTGTTCATATAAGCTGCACCAAAAATGGCACATGTTAGGTGTTAGGTGACGTACCTATCGTTTTGCGCGACCAATAGTGACAACATCTGTTAGCAATAAAAATATAGTAGTTGACCTACATGGATGAAAAAGATGATTTAAAGTGCTAACAAGTCGTAACGGTGACATGTTTATTATATGTTTATATCGAATCGAATGTCGGGACCTAGGAACGATCTTATATAGGTATATGTAGATTATTAAGAAGCAATCAGATTCTCTCCATTGTATGATACGCATTCAGACTTAAATAATTAAATTAATTTTAATTCGATCTAATAATTCTTTTTCTATTATTTTCAACTTCTTATATTAAATTATCATATATTTAACATCAGAAGTTAGGATACCAAAGCAATAGCAAATTTGTGAATTTAGTGAATTATCTTATATTTAACCAGAAGTTAGGATACCAAAGCATAAGCAAATTTGTGAATTTAGTGTAGTGTACCTGATCTACCAAGAGTAGACGGACCGCTAAGGTTCGGCGTTTACACCGAGATGTTGAAGATGATCCAACGACCCAACGGTCATCGGAACGCAATGAGTTGTGTTTGGCAGGTGACAGGGAGCCTGGTACCTCCCAAGGCGATACAGATTTACGAGGTATCCTTGACGGAGGCAAGAGCGGATATAACAGCCCTGAGAAGCTAGCTTGTAAATATACCATCTACTCGTACTGTTAGTAATGACTCGAACAATTCCACCCAATGTGCAGCAACTAATGTTTTAAATTGGACATTTTTTAATGACGATCGGTTAATACCTAAATTTAAACCTTGAGATTCAATACAAGATGTTGAAAATTGGTTGCGTAATGTAAATGATTATGCCCTTATGTATTATTGGGATGATATTACCAAGATATAGATAGCCTTAGGTAAATTACGGGGGACAGCTAAAATCTGGTATAATGGGTTAAAATCCACTCAGTTTACCTGGGTACATTGGGAGACGATGTTAAAGGAAATGTTTCCCAGTAAACCCACCTTTGGCAAGTTGTTTTATGAAGCAGCTACACACCAAGCTGCCTCTGGACAAGATAATTGATAATTATCTGATAAATTTAATGATTATTGCTTCCATAAACTTGCGTAATTAAATAAACTTAAGCTCAATGTATCTCAAAAACCAATAGTAGATTGTATTGTTGAGGGTATTAAAGATTCCCAAACAAAGGTTCCATAGGGGGAGCGCGATGTTCCACTTTTGTGGCAAATTTTGCGTGTACGTACTTCCAGTAGGCAACATATACGAGAGGGTGAAGAAAAGTTCTCGAGTTAAGATCGGAACTGATAAACATAAGGAATTAATATGTTACGGATGTAAGGAGAAGAGTAATAAAAGTGTAGATTGTCTAAAATACAAAAATTGAATATCAGTCTCTAAGATGAATCACGTCGATTGTCTTAGCCCCAACTATTTTAAGCGCTACAAATTTAGCGGAAGCTGATTGGAAGCCCAACAGGACGAAAGCATATCTTTGACTCGCGAACTATTATTGAATAATGATAGTAATGGTAACCATAAACAATATTTTGATTTATATGTACTAAAGGAAGAAGAAGTACACAGAAAGTTTGCAGATGGTTCAGCTAAGTGATTAGTTCCGAATGCAAATCGGTGGCAGATATGTAAATTATGTCATGACATCGGTCACTTTGGTGTCGAAAAGACATTATCAAAAATACAGGAAATATTATTTTTCTGGAATGCGACGTTTTGTAACTAAATATGTTAATACATGTTTAAATTGTTTGTATTATAAAACGCCATCGGGAAGAAAACCTGGTAAACTTCATCCCATTGGTAAGGTGTCACAGCTTCATCAGGCGTCAAAGACTCACTAAATTTTGTATTATCAAAGCTGTGAAAAGTACCGCAACAAGATATGTAAATAAAGTGTTGACTCAGTTGTTTGATATTTTGAGGTACCAGTGCGTATTATAACAGACGGTGGAACTGCCTTTACGGAGGGGGAGGGGGAGAGAGAGAGAGAGAGAGAGAGAGAGAGAGGGAGCTTGCATTGTTTTTTTTTACAAAAATTTATTTAAAAAAGGGGATTTTAGGTAAACGCGGATTATTACGGAAAAGCGCACATGGACATTAGTACAAGTTACAGTTTCGTCAGGATTTCAATTATAAAAGCATACACGAAATCTATACTAATTACACAGGGTGGTCCTGTGGATTTACACTGCTATCATAAGACCAATGTTGGCCTATGGAGCTGTTGTCTGGTGGCCCAAGAGTCAACAAATAACAGCAAAACTCAAGCTAGGCCAGGTATAAAGAGTTGCCTGTCTGAGCATAACCGGAGCCATGCGAACAACACCAACGAGAGCAATGGAGATAATGCTGTGTCTTCCACCACTAGACCTACATCTAGAAGAAGTGGCTCTGACTACCACGACTCGCCTTAAATCTGTTGGCATACTACCAAATGCAAGCTGTGGCCAAACCAGAAGACGCCTGTGGACTGAGGCTGTCAGAAAGATACCCCTTTTACAGGCATGTGCAGATAGTATTCCGCCTCGGCTTGTCTTTGATAAACCTTACACCATACATACTACTGGTGAAGACGAGGCCGGCGTTGAAGGTGTAAACTATGTCTTCACGGACGGATCAAAGAAAAAGGATGGAGCAGGCTGTGGTATATATTCCAGGAATCTGCGACTCCGATGCAGCTGGACTATGGATAAAAATGCCAGTGTAGTACAAACAGAACTCGCTGGTATAACCATAGCCGCACAAGAGATTGCTCGCAGAGAAATAACGGGCAAGACAATAAGAATCTGCACAGATAGTAGACAATCACTACTGGCCCTGAAAAATTATAAAATAACTAAAGGATCAACATGGGAATGTCACCAAGCACTTGTGAGAGCATGTCAGATGAATAACATCTGCCTGTGCTGGGTCAAAGGACACTCACAATGCAACGGCAATATAGAAGCTGACAAACTGGCCAAGAAGGCAGCCAACCTGAGTATCCTTGGGCCTGGTCCTTCAAGTACGCTACCAGTTGCAGCGAAACTTCAATTAATAAAGGAAAACACCCACATAAAATTTAAGACGTTATGGGATGAAACAAGTAGCTGTCAGCTGGCCAGAAATCTCTTGAGATATCCCAGCGAAGAGACGGCGAGGAACTATCTGGCAATGTCCAGGGGTAAACTGCGATTTGTTACAGGAATCCTAACCGGACACTGCCGGGTAAGGAAACACCTCTATAACATGAGACAAAGTGACAAAAGAGGATGTGAACAAGAAGATGAAACGATCGAGCATGTACTTTGCGAATGTCCCGCCGTGTCATCGACCAGAGAATCCATATTGGGGGAACGTTGGCCTTCTATGGCCAATTTGAGGGAAATGCCCCTGGGCAACATCATCATCTTTTGTACAACATTGGTCTGGTCGATGACCTAGGGAGACATTTCCCTCACGGAGGAAGCACAAGGGGCCCAATGGGGCCTAAGTGCAGCGGATCTCGATCCGCACTCCGGACATATTCCAGATTCTATACTAATTACAAAAAAAATTGACGACCTTATGTTTGTATTACGAACAAACGCTATTGGTAAAAATCATTGTAGCTTTTATGAAAATTTAACATTTGAATAAATTTCTCTTAAATACACCAAAGTTGATGTTAATTTTTAAGAAAAAAATGTTTATTTTTCTAATTTTATATTTAGAAGCTAATATTATGCCACCTTCCTGGTTTTATTTTATTTATACTTATAAAATTTTTTGTTTTTTGAACGTTCAGATGTTACAAATTAAAAGAAATTAGTTTAGAATGGCAATCTGTGGTTTCGTCAACAGTGGCACGTCTTACATAGTTCGACTTTTGAAAAAAAAGTGAAACAAATAATTCTCTAGGAACTTATAATCTAAAAACCAAATAATAATTGTTGCCAATCTTAAAATTTTTCTTTATTCTCTATTAATTTTGATAGAAGTAAAATGAAAAAAAATATAAACTCAATTTTCTTCAATAGAGATAGGTAGGTACATGATGAAACAAAGAAAAATATGCAATACATGCGAGTACAATACACATTAACTAACAAAATGACACGACACAGCAAAAGTTATATTCATATATACAGGGTCGCTGATATGTATGGAAACGGTATCTCCTAAAGTATGTAAGATATATATCGAAAAATCATGATATTAAAGTTTTAGTGTTTAAAAAAAATTATTACAATGAAGAAAAATTATGCATACAGGATCAGTCAAAAAGTTATCGAACCAAAGTTACTTTTTCTTCAATGGAATACCCCGTATATTATTCCACATTTCGATTCGGGGCATTTGGTTTTTGTGATTGCCTTATTCATCATTTCATTGATCGTTTTTATTGTTTTTATGTTTGTTCTTATATTTTTACATTAAACCGGAGTTCTTTCATCTTTAACTGTGTGTATATCTCATTTGAAAACAAAGTTAACGGCGTGAATCAAAAAACATGGAATACCATTTTTGACTTTAGAAAATATAAAATATAGAATAAGAGCTGCCGTTCAATACTATAAAACCTGAAAATCGGAAAACGCCATGCGAGAGAGAAGATCGAGCAAGAGCAAGAGAGTATAGCCTATGGCAAGGCCACTTTGAGGTTTTCATTTAGAAGTTTAAATAATAAAAAAGTTACGGTCATATCCGACCTGTAAAATTACATCATATATCAAAAAAACAGTTTTCTGAATGGCTTTGGGCCCTCTAATTTCATTACGATATGTTCAAAAATAAAAAGGATAATGGTGAACTACCTTGTGGTACCCGGTATACTCAAAACGTAAATTTTACTGAAAATTTCGATACCGATTGAACCTAAATTTCAAAAAAAAAAAGATCATCAAATTTAATATTTTGGCGAGACAATCTACTTTGAAAAATTGTATGGCCCATTTTAATCTAAATATGTTTTTTTTGTAGTTAAATTTGCTTGTATAAATTGACCAAATAAAAAGGAAATTTTACAGCGATTAAGAATTGATTAAGAACATACTGATTTTCAGATTATCATTTAATAAAATTGCTGAAACATATCTTACATAATAAACAAACAGCACACATGGTCTAACCGTTGAACTCCTTCAATCAACGGTCTAACCTAGTCCAAAGAGCGGTCTATAAAAGAATACCTTTAAAAGAAAGATCACACGAGTACTAACCTTCGAAATACGGAATCATTACAAAGCTCCGCATATTTTGAAACAAAAATTACGGAATACCTATTATAAATTCTACTTCTAAGCGAACAATTTATTGTTTATAACTTGTAACGTAGAAACCTCTTGAGATAGCATCGAAGATACGATCCGTATCAAATGCTCCACATACGAGTACACGCCCGCCGGTAAACACCTATTAATTGTATAAAAATTGCCGAATACAACACGTGAAAAATAGGAAATCTCGTCGTGTTTTTTTTAAAAGTCCAGCTCAAGTGAAGTTTGGTGCTTTTTAATAATCATTTAGGTGGACTTAATCTGTACCGGACGATATGCAGTGGCTGTAAAAGTTAATGGCTTAGTTAATGGTTAAGTTAATAATAATGGCATACAATTAGCAGGAATCCCATTTCGGTGGGCGTATAGCCGGCGCAGAAAATTTGTATTGTATCTTATCGCCCTGTAAATGCTCGTGTGTCCCAAATCCCTTATAGGTGTACACTTTGATTTAACAGTCGATACGTTACAATAACAAAAAAGATAAGTCATATATCATTTACCGCACCTACAGGCTATGACTGAACATTCCGGCTACGCTATGACTTACATCGGTCTAGTGTGTCCTAAATCCTAATGGTAATTGAAGGCACCGCCCGAATATAGCACTGCTTAGGCCCAACACTGATCACTACAACCACCAAAAATCCAATAGAGCACCCGAAAACGCACACAGCTGCCGCAACGAACGCCCGTCTTCGAATGCGTTGAGGCGCTGCGGAACGACCGGCAATCGGCCGGGCTCGACGGAGATCGCGGAGGCGATCTGTTTTATTCCTGCAGAGAGCATTGCCGCCTGCCGTTCCTGCTATCGGAGAGCTCATCCTCATTGTCACTTTGTCTCGCTCTCTGTGATGCGTCTCGAGATCGATTGTCGATTGTTTCTGCATTTTGGCGGCATTGAAATCACACACACAAGTATACCTCATATCATTAAAAACGCATTTACAGTTTACAGGGTTTTTTAGCATGTTTTTCTTAATATAGATATGATATATATGATATATTTGTGTTCCTTTTGCCAATTGCCAAGATAGCTTTCATAAGCACAAGCGGCTGTTCTGACGTTTGAGTCTGTTACCAAGTCACAAGTCTAGGATGGGTTCCAAAAGGCTTCCTTGGTGTACTCCGAAGATTTATATATATTATGCTAATGACCTTATCGTACTCCTTGTTTGACGGGTATTCATATATGCGGACGAAGCTAGTTTTACACTGGGTCATTATCATAAGATATACAATTCCGGGAGTACCCCAAGAAAGCCTTCTGGAACACATCTTATACTTGGGACTTGTCACAAGAATAATAGCAAGATTTCAATACTTCCCCATATTTTAAGTTATTTCTTTAGTATCTCAAAGTATTAGGTACTTATCTCTTTAGTTATTCTGGCCACGGACTACGATCCAGAGGAAGCAGGACCTCACAAGCGGCCAAAGACCCAAATCCTGGACAACGGGTAAGTATAATATAATCACTAATGTTATGTTTCAGCACGACTGATGCGAGAAGAAGCAGATGCCACCGAAGAAAAGAACAGGACCAAAGAAAACGGATCGAGAAGACACTAAAACAGCCGAGTCCAGTGGATTGAGTGGATGGCGAGGCCGACTGGTCATCAAGTATTAAGTCATCAAGTATTGAGATTACTATTGCCAAGATAATCCAATAGAAGTCGTGTGGTGTGGGGCGTTTGTAAATATTATTATGATCGACATATTGGTGGAGTTGGTTTCGGAGACAAACAATTTTTCGAATACTCCTATTAAATAGTTCACTTGTTTCATTAAATACACGTTTTTCCTTTAATTTATAGTCATTTACAAATTATTAAATAATCGGTTTTGACATCACAATAAACGTTGTCTATATTTTACAATAGATGGTTTCTCTGAGAGCAGGTTCTTCATTCATTTTTTCATTTTCTTCTACGAACAGCGTCACGTTTCTGCTCTAGATTTACATTTATGCGTTCTAAACATTTCAATCAGCCCTATTCTGTAACTTAAATAGAAATGGTTATGAATCGGAATGAACAACATCTATCGCGTCCCTTTCATTCTCAAATCGGTATTCTGTAACTAAAATCGAGATGACCATAAACCGTAATGTGAGGCCTGAATAAATAGGCAACTGTCTAAAATAAATTAATTGCTTTTAAGGGCAGACGGTTATAGTTTTATAACCTCAATTTCTTCTCCAAGAAACACACATGCAGTTGTAGATCCATGGAATCGTTAATATTTTAAGGGGTGCGATGGTACACCAATAAATATAAAATCCCTGTTTAAATTGTTAGCTGTTAGTAGTATCAAATAAATCAGGTAACATCGATCCTACGCATGCGCTACGCCGACTTCCAATATTGGAATGGGACTTCGACAGGCTTGTCGCAGTCTGAGTCGATTTTTATCTGACTTTTCAATAGTAGAGGTTGAAAGCAGTTACAGCATACCGGTTTGGCTGAATCCTGTCAAATTGCGCCCGCTTTATTCTGGTGCCGCTTTCCTAAGAAATAGAGATGCGTAAATTTTCTAACATATCGAGGTTGACATAATTTGATACATCGAAATCTAAACATATAGGAGGCAGCAATAAAAATAATGTTATTGCACTGTTTGTAACATCGAAATGTGAGCATTTCGAAGCAATTCGAGCAAAAAAAATTTTAAAGGATACCCACAATTTCCGCAATGGGAGATCGGGGCAGTATAACTTTTCTTACATTAAGCTAAAATAGTCACTATAAAGGCGCTTTCATTCAAAAAGTTTTTATGTTTTGATAGGATAGTAGGTAATATCTAATCAATTTTCACACAAAACCCATCAAAATAATACACTAAATTAAAGAATAACTGTATTACTTCTATTTCAAGAATTATTGTTGACCCCACTTTATCACAAAACGTTCGATGGTATTAGGCAATTTAGGCATCCAATGAATGCCAATGATGCCGATGTGACACGGCCGAGGAACGTGTAAAATGGATCCGTAATATTTCAATGGGAAACATTCTTATTCTGCATCACATTCATCATCCAATTGTTTTATGATATGACGAAAGGTATATAAGTATGCGATCAATATGTTGTTATACTATATGATAATGTCATAATGCGTTGGGCGATGTATATCAAATCATTTGTTTTTCCTTAAATTCCTGGAAATCGGTTATACTTGATAACGCTGGTCAAAATGCGGCAGCATGTTTTTATGTCTCATATTTCGATGTTACAAACTATACTTGATTGAAGTACTTGGTGTTGGCCGTGTCGACGATAGAATAATGTTAATTATCGATGAAAACGAAAAACGTCGATGTTAACCGATAACCTCAAAAAAATTAATTCGTTGTGTAAATATCGAAAACCCTAAAAAACTGTTGAGACCTGTTGTATAGCACATTAATTTGATCCGTATTCTATTTCCTATTACAATACATTTGTAACTAAAATTCTAGCATTTGCAAATCATTTCAATTTTTCTGACATCCAAATGCCACAATATCTCACTACATAGGTCTATTTCATTTCATCTTGTGATGCTTTTTTTCTGAGTTTGTATTGTATTCGTGTATTTGTATTCGTGTTGTAGAGGAGCCTGTTACTTAACCTAGGGTTAATTTTCCTATAGTTTTTCTGCCTACTATGGTACCTATTCAACCAACTGTCTAAATAAATAAAGCTAAATAAATATCACTGACGTAATTTAATTGCTTTTTTATCATACTTTAATTATTCCGTATTTCTATGCGAACTACATAGTTATTTTCATGTTTCTGATAAAATTCTCAGATTAATACAGTTTCTATTATATTCTGCATCACCGTGATTAAGCTTCAAGGAATTTATTGTTTGAATTCGTTGTAGGTATAATACATAGATATTTTATTTTTAATCTCATTATCGGTTGTTATTATAAGGATTAGAGAATAAAATGGATAATCTTTTGTTATGCCAAAATAGATAGAAGCATCACTAGCACTTGACGCGTGTGTAGAAAATAAGTTACTTTTTTAAGCCTGTTAAGTCCTTAATTTCGTTTAAACATAGGTAGGTACTCTGCATATCCCTAGGCGCTGAAGCGCGACCATGGAAATTTAAGAGTTTTATAACGTTTGTAATGGTTTAAGCCATACATTATTGTATCAGGACAATTGGATTTTACCGGTTAATGGGGTGTGAAATTTGTAGGGAAAAATTTGTAGGCAAAAATATAGTTTTGTAGCTAAAAAATGACAACTCAAATGACGACAAATTAAAGATCTGTAGTAGGACAATTAATCCCTATTTTAATTTATTTATTACCAATACAGAAATTATGTCACCAATTTCCAAAAGTCGAAACAACGTAAATAATATCACAGATGCAACAGAAACGGATATGATCATAGCTAGTAAAAAATCATGCATAAGGAAATACATATTGAAACATAGATAAGACCCCGAACAAACATAGGCAACTAAATTGATCATCTACTAGAATGCGGTGACCACATTCCAGCAATAGCTAAAGGTAAAATAAATCTTAATAGATTAAAATGCAGACGAAGAAGAAGTGAGAAAAGGGAAAACATGGATAGCGTTGTAATTTTATTTAAGCGTAACATACCATACCACAACACAACACAACACAACATACCAGAGCGCTGTTGGTACATCCAATCCTGTTGGTACAATTTGTGCTACCATAAAGTAGTAGTGGCCTTAGATGAAAGACTAGCAAAATTTTTGTTAAGAGTAATCCCGAAACAGGTGCTCTTGCTAGAGATTGTGTTTGACCCTAAATTATTCCGCTTGTGTATTATTGACAATCTAACGGTGAATTAGCGCTTGATATTATATCTGCTGAGCACAGATTGACGCAAATAGACATCCATAATTTATTTTCCATAAAACCTGTTTGATTAACAGCCTGCAAAACAAATCTTAATCGCTATTTACGTAATTGGGAAAAATCTTATCGCTCTAATTTTGTTTATATGTTCGCTGTCGGGTTATGTCAACTTTCGAACTTCGATTAGATTTATCTAGTAGGTATTAGATAATTTCAGGCGGTCTCGTATTGTTTCGTGTCGATAGGTTGTATTAGTGGATACATTGATATCATGCTGTTGACGTAACTCGAACTCCCATAATCCTCGCATTTGCATTCTCTACTTATTGCAATAAGTAAGAAAGGGATTGACAATAAGAAAATCATGAAAATGCTATTCGGTTAATTATTAAAACTAAATTTATAAAGCGTTTAGTCTTCAGTTCTCTAAGAATATCGGCCCGTTTACCAAAACTGTCGCAATAGCCTTCGTTTATTTGAAGTTTATAATCCATCCGATGAGTTGAGTGATAGAAATTCCGACTTATATTAATTGTATGTCCACGACCTTTCGGTTGCTTAGTATCTGCAATAAGGAGTCTGGTCATAGAACCAGGCCATCGGCATATGCTACAACGGAAACTCTCTCAACAAGGAGTTCAAGAACGCGAAAATGGATCTCAAACAAAACAGATATTAACAACAAGAAACTCAGAGGGCCACCGGTGGGATAAATTGACAGGCAATTCTCATCATTTGTTCATTGGCTGGTCTAAACTCTAAAATAGCGTGCAGCTAAGAATTTTGGACGCAAGCTAGGGAAAATTTGCGCATGGCGCCCAACGTGGGGCCAAACATCGCTGCCGTGAATTAAGTATGAACGTTGGGAAAGAATGCTCAGGTTTACTTTTACATATTTTTACAAAATAAACTCTATCTCATCTAGTTTGAAAGCAGCAGTTATGATTTGTGAAATTGTGTAATCATACGTAATAAAGGTAATAATATGACGCACTCATTAAGACATTTGTATGTTTTCAAAGGACAAATTAAGTCTGCATTGCACTTGTATAGTGTGTCACGATCAAATAACAGCATGGAAAAATCGTTTTTAATGCATATCTGGGCGTCTTTAATGCATATCTGACTTTACAAAAAAAGGTGGTATAAAAAATAAAGAGTAAGACAAACAAGTGCCCGAATTAAAGGTCGAAAAACAGCAGTCGACTGGTAGAAAAATTAAAAAACGCATAACATATAGTATGTTATGCATATACAAGTGCATAAAGTAGTATTTTTTTCACGATGGGGAAAAGCGCAATCTCAAAACCGTAATAAATTGTCCAAAAATTTTGATAATCGGATAATCAGCTGTTAGCATAAAAATGCCACTTTTTTATTACAAAATAATATTTTGTGACATAATAGTGGGGAAAAGGGTGCCTTTTTATTGGCCTAATAAAGAAATGCTATAATATGAAAATGCAGGTATAATACGTAATACAACCGCGGAAAACGTCTCCACTGGTATCGCAGATCATCTGCCTGTGAAACTGTACGCCCTTGGCTCTGGAAAACGCTTATCGCGCAGAGTCCAAAATATCGACCGTAATCGTGGCACAGCTGTTTTCCGGCCAGCCATTTTCGTACTTGCATTTTATACGTTTTATACAAAAATTGTGAAGATGTTTTTTCAAGCGGTAGAATGCCTAGTCCTTTTCGGTTTCATATTGGGTGTTAGTAGTGATAGTTTTTTAGAAGGCGCCAGGGTTAAGCGGTCCGACATCGATCTGCAAACCTGCATAGATAACTTCAACATACACAGAGATAAAATAATCAGGACCCAGGATTCGCAAAACATGGGGGCTAAATATCTGAACGAAATAGATCTTGGGTCCAGGGAGGAGTGTTTGAGGCTATGCTGCGAGACTGACAACTGCGATGTCTTTGTTTTTGAGGAGAAGGTTAGTATTCACTGAAGCAGTTACTGCAAACGAATATGTCACTTATCATAGAACTATTATCCGAACCAAGTAATGCAAGGCCACAAGCAGGAATAGTAGCTTTGTTTCGAGTTTACTCTGATTAAAAAAATATACAATCAACTGATCGGCATGAATTACTAGTTAAGTTTGTAATCAAAAACTACCCCACGAATGTCATTATTAATAGTGTATACATAGTGACTAGTTTGTTTTTTAATCGGCCGCACGCAGTATATGCGGAAAATTGATAGATATGATTATATCATTAATAAAACTAAAAAATCAAAGAGGTCCTTATATGGACCCTTGCAGAACACCTGAAGTTTTTTTCTAAGTACCTATATAACGGGGCTTATTTAAACGTCCATATTCTACAAATTAATCGGTATCTAGAACAGGTGTAGGTCGACAAGACTAGCTAGCTTAGTTCGGTGATTACATCCCCTAATTTGTTGCATTGTATAATAATTCTTACTAATAAGAGATTGAAAATAAAAATAATGTATATAATAAATAGGCATATTACACAAATGTAAAGAGGCTTTTTGCATTACATCTAGTAGAAATGGTCGACGCCATAGCAGAATCTGGTTGTCATTCTGAATTTGTCATTCTGAAGACTACCAATGACCCCCCCCCCACCAACGGGGGGGGGTCATTGGGGTTCAACGGGGGTTTTACATAAATAAAAAAAGTTATAGGGAGTTTTTGCAAAATGTTTAACTCAAGATCCTTAACATTTTTTAATATTACCAATTTCTGTACAAAATATGGTGCTGTGAAATATTCAGCTCGTCATTTTTCCAGAAATCCGGAAGCTGCTACTTGTTCCACTGCGGTCCTCCTGAAGATTTCAAATGCAAATTCACCCACCATGCGAACTACTCCAGTGCCGTCTTGTCCATTAATAGACACCTGCCAGATCTTGAGAGCCAGATTAAACTGACAAAGCACGAGCAGGATTTGAGTAAGCTCAGGTAATGTGACAAACACAACTTTTCAACTGTTATTAATCATATTATATATATTTTTTTGTATGCCAATAGCAATCTTTAATTTTTCGAGATGCATTAGCAAAATTTGAGAAGGAAACAATTCGTTAATGTTATTTTAATTTAACCAAATTTTGTTAAATTAAAATATTTCCGAAATAATTACTTGCAACCCGGAAATTACATAAGAAGAAGGATAGTGGTTTTTGTGCCCTTGGCGTTTTAATGGCGACCTTAACCTTTAAAAAATCGTAAAGTTGAAAAAAACGGGTTTTCATAAAAAAATGTTTCGAAAAAAAGCCGACCACGAAAATCGGCTCTGCATGCTCGACGCATAGTCCTAGAGTAACGATTCGGATTTTATTTTTTCTTGAAGAGTTATGTTATCATGGTAAAAAAGGATGGAAACGAATTTACGAATTTTAAGTGTCCCAAAATGAGTGAAAAAATAAACATTGTTTTGGTCGCGTTTTTCTTAAATAAAAATATCTTTATTTAATGGCTGGCTCGATAATGGCTGTTATCCTAATGGGTTGCTGGAATTTTTACACGAATCTAAAAAAAAATTCTACTACATTATCGAGAAATGAAATTTGAAAAAGATATTTAAAAGAAACATTACCAGACACTTAATAAATAAAATCGTTACCATTCTCTTTACTATGTTGGTACAACTCTTCAAGAAAAAATCCGAATCGTTATTCTAGAACTATCGATCGGGCAGGCAGAATCGATTTTCGAGTTCGCCTCTTTTTTCGAAAAATTTGTAGCAATCGATACTCATAAAAATATGAGTCGAAAGATAATTGTATCACCTATAACTTTCTTATTTATTCGCTAAGAGCATCAGTGCAAAAAACGCTATTTCTTAGATTTTTTCTATACGGCCATATTTTTTATTTTTAGTCAATTTTGATTGGACTCTTTGACACCTCTAAATATTTCTCTTGGAAGTTAATAGGAACTCGTGGAAGTTAATAGAGAGGGATCTCCCCACAAATTTTCTTTCACCCTACTTCCTTGCTCGTTCCTAAGGTCTATGAATTTCGTCTTTGAGATGTCTGCTTCTACTGGTTTCATGATGTTTTCCAATTATTCTGCTCCTAGTAAAACCATGTCATCCACGTAAATAGTGCATTGATGGCTCTTGTTGAACAAGTCTACTTTTTGCAGTATGTAACTAAAAATGACGTCAGCGACGGTGATTGTATTATCTGCACATCGGTCATCAGGTAGGTACGGCAAATTTGCCACAGCATCATGCCATCCTGAATGACTCAGTGCCTGCGAAAAGCAGAGCCGCGTAGAAATAAAACAACTTCCCTTTCGCATGGCCTTGTTGACGCACGATCGCCGGTTTGCCCAGATGTTTAATAAGAATCAAATAGAAAGTGACAATGGTGACATGACCGATGCTAAACAATTAAGAGATGCGCAATAGCTTTGTAATAGAAAAAGCTTTATAATTGAAATTTTAAGAAATACCTAGTTCGGTTTGTGCTGACGTAACGCTCAAACGGCTCGTATTTACCTATAAGAATACTCAAAGACAACGCCAATGGCATGCTGTAAATAGTAGCCTAAAAATGTAAGCTATCTTTCAAACACATTTGACGTAAGACTATATTATTTAATTGCCTAATTAAAATCCCACGAATAACTTAATTTATATTTTTCGTGGCCGGTGATTGTGATCAATTAAATGAAACCAATCAGAAATGAGATAGAGATAGCACGACTTTTTGGAAGGTTTCTCACGATCCACAAAAATCAAAACAAAAACCGTTTTGTTTTGAATTCCCTATATCATCTAATTATGGGAACAGTGACAACTGACCTGGTTCCACATCAAAACAATATAGGTGCAAAGTTTTTCGTCGATCAGACAGTATCTGTTATGTAACAGTTGTAGACAGACGGTGAAGAATTTCGACTATTATTTATTGAAACTATGAATAATATAAAGATTCATCATTTTAATTTCAATGTGTTCCAATGTCATCGTTAGATAACTTTTAGTGTTTTTTGTCTTAAGATATTAACATTGAACAAGTTTTTGTTGTCAAAGTATGGAGACCCATCTGCTAAATGACAAAATGGCGGACGTTTTAGCCATTTACGGTCGTCTCGGGGTTTTTGGGATAGCAGATTAAGAATTTTTTGTACAGATATTCAAGAAAGCAGATAAATGATGCCATTTATGGTCCTATTCGTCTCAAAATTGGTATCTTGGGATTTCAAAAATTATTACTATTCGTCTCAAAATTGGTATCTTTTTTGGTCTTCTTCTATTTATGATATATCCCAAAGAATCAGTACCTTCAAAATCAGTATCTCTCAATTCTCGAAGCCGCAGATCACGATGAATTTTACCGTTTGTGGGCGAATTCGACTCAATGTCGGTATTTCGGAAATTTCGGAGTAGCTGATCATAAATTTTTTATCAAAATATATAATCGCGATTCTTCTGAAAATTGGTATAATGATGAGATTTTTTATAATAAACACAACTTAATAGCTTTACATTTGGATTTTCCTAATACAATACATTCATATATAAAACTTTACAACTAATTTCAATTTTTTTCACATTCCAAATCCCACAACATGTACTCTACTTCATCATACTCCAAGGCCTCTAGTGGGTGGCGTCTGACTATAAGACAGCATAAGGAGAAGCCCATTTAGTAAGTAATACCTTAAGACCTGTTCGTAAATCAAATCAATTCATCTATGTCTGAAGAAGATATAACTTAATACTTACTTATACATCGTTGTGTCATGATCAAGGTCGTAGGCTCTGTGACGTCAAGTAAGCACCTTATTTCCAAACTTTTGAAAAACAAAATTCGAACTAGTGTCAGAATTGATCAGTGTCGTTGTCGAATCTATTTTAGCTATATCCGAATCCTTTAAGAACCAAAAAATTTGCAGAAGCGGCCTCTCTCTTTCAGTTGTTCTATCTCTCAAGTTACTACCTCAGTATGGTAGTTAGAAGAAGCAAATACTGCATGGGAAAAATGACCCATGCAGTCGCTGTAAAACGACGTTGTCTGCATTGCCACTATCCTCCCTGCAAGAGCATAATGGCAGATCTGAATTATTATTCAGATCTTGGTGTGATGGGTTCTGGTTTTCATGGCTTTTCAGAGTACCTAGGTTGAATATGTGTCATCTGTGCGACGGATGAGTCCGGACCTTTCCCATGCATTTTTAATGTGCTTCTAGTGTAGCAATTTTTAAAAAAATGGGTTCACCTTGCAATTCTTACAATTTTACTGTCAGTCCTAAAATTATCGAGTTACGGAAATGCAAATAGATATTTGGTTGATATCAAAGTTCGCTAGGTACGTTATCAATCGCCCAAACAAAAAGGAATAAACACCAAGTAATTATTAAATCACATAGGATTTATGATTTGACATTGGTATCTGTTTAAAGTAGGGTCACGTTTCGGTATCGGAATCTGTTTTGAAATAGATCTCATATTAGAGATCTGATTTAATGATTTGTAGTTAGTATTCGTGAATGGTCGAGTTAAATTATATGAACTACGATCTTTGATTTTCATTTTAGAAAGCCGGAAGTTGAACCCGAAGTACTCAGGCCTGTTGTTCCGGAAGATAGAACAACCCCACCTGCGACAACGACCACAGCTGCCTCCAAAGAAGTTCTCCCCATGAGCAAGATGAAACCTCCAGAAGACGGTAAGTTTTCTCTTCCAATTAAAATTAGCGCCCAATCGAAATTCAGCCTCAGTTTTCGTCGGTGAATAAGAGACAGATTTTTTTCTGATTCAACAGCAAATATCGCAATAAGGATGAGAATCAACTTCCGTTAGCCAAAAAATTAACCAAATGAATGTCAAAGTATTATATAATATATACTGCCTTAGCATTTATAGAGAAAAAAATGTGTTAAAAACACAACACTTTTCTGTCTTTTCTGTAAAACGTTGACCTTTCGCATTTCCTCCTCAACTTCGCTGAACTTGAACCTGTACTTTGTAGGTGGCGGAACATGTTTTAGTACACAAAATCCGCGTCTCAATTATTGTGAATCAGATTCAAGCATGAATAATGCTAATTTCACTTTTATGTAATTGCCTTATTGGCATCGCTCGCATTTATATCAAATAGCTGATGGATTTTCCCTTGTAATAATAATAATATTAGGGGAGAGTGGGACAAAATGACCGCCTTAACAATTTGTTAGATACCATTTTGCTCCACAGTCCCCTATTATTATTAATGTCTTTTGTAATATTTAGCCAACAAATTTATTTTTATTATTAAAAATTTGTTGGGATAAAAATTACAAAGAAAGAAAAAGGAGCAAAAAAGCTTGTCTAGATTTGTTTATCTTTATATATTATCCTTGTACCCAAGCAGACTAGAACAAGGAGACCGAGCTCCCGTGTTTCGGGCGGCACAAAATACATCGAGATAAAGTTAATGGCAGCGGACCAATATCACATCCCCATTCCCTCATCGAAGGTCGAGGGAGAAGAGACAAATAAACGGATAGTCTAGAACACAGCAGCATAATAATTACAACAAACGGCAAAAGTATTTCGGAAGAAATAGAGGCCAAGCAAAAATGCAAAATCACGTACGCACTCTTACCTGTACAAAGCGGTACCGCGCACAATTGCACCTTAACCTGAGAAAGCAGATTGGCTGGAAAAGCATGAAGGCCAACCCCTAAGAAGGCACATTGGCTGGGAAAGCATGAAGACTAACGAAGGCTGACGGAGACTCCCGAAGCTAAGTAGAGCGCCGCTCACAACGCCGCTAATCACCTACCGGATTTCGACGTCATTTGTGCCGTTCTCTCGGTACTTATTTTATTTTACGCGAGCTCGGTCTCCTTGTTCTAGTCTTCTTGCTTGCCTATCACTTTTACTATTTAAATTGGCGGGGGAACAAAATGGCCGCCACTTGCTGTACGTTCTCTGTCTAGGGACATATGGGGGCTTTGAGGCGACATCTGCCGGCCATCTGCACTGTCTGAAAAACGGATGCAAAGGAGCCCTCTTACCTCAAAGAGTAAGCAAATATACAAAGGAACTTAATTAGTGAATCCTCGTAACTAAGCCAATAGCGGAAGAAGGAAAATGTATAGAAAAAAATGTTTAAACACAAAGATTTTTCACTTACCTCAATTAAAATGCCTGTAAACACAACTTATTACATATGTGGCAATAGTACGAGTAGTAGGTACTTACTGAATGCATAGTCATTCAAACTAAATAGTGATTTTGTATAAATTAGGGTAAATAAATGAGGTGTCTTTTTCCCTAAGGGGGCGTGTTACCAACTCTTCCCTATCGGAAATTTGCGAATTGGGAGAGTAAGTTGGGAAAATTAAATCTTTATGTATTTATAGTGACATCCTTCAGCAGTTATCGATGATTTAGTTTCTCACATCTTCTTGGAACTTCTGTTCGGATATTAACTTAAAATTCTTATAATGCGTTCACTTGAATATATGCATAACAGAACATTACAATACGTAAACTTGTGTAACTCTTTCGTAAAACAGCACTTAATTTTGTTTTTAATCAGCCAGATATAACCGTCCAGTTGTTGGCGAGGCATATCTAAAAATGCAAAGCATTTAAATTTTCACGGAAGTTTATTGTGGAAGCGTAAATAATGAACCACTAAAATTAGTAGTCCAAAACCGTCGGTCATGGAATGTTGCATTTAAAAGATTCATCAGATGTTGCCATTGTAGCCGACATGGCACCATCCATGTTCTTATTTAGAGTGTTTCCTTGTAGTCCATTTAGTGTAGTCATTTTAACCCAAAATTTCACAATCAGTCATCTTGGAAAACGTCGGCCGAAAACCAAATTTTCGCGGTTTTTTACACTTATGGCACAAAAATGCACTATCTAATTGTTCGCGTATGTCAGTTTTTCCTAAAACACTAAAGTCCAATGACACACAGATTTTTCATATTTTTTCGACCTATCTGCTACGTTTGTTAAATCGTCAAGTCCGTATTTGGTCCACGCTGTAACTTCTGTATTAAATATTAAAGAAAACAAAACACAACAGTTTATTTGTCACGGAGCAACCCAAAGAGTTGAGCAACCACATATCCATTCATATTTAGCGTATATGTTTCCATTAAAAACTGTCTTATATGTTCTTGTTTTACTTAGATTCGAAATTAAGTAAATGAAGAGTGGGTCTACCTTTTTCTTTAATTAAACATTTTTGCTCAAACGGCACTTGAACAGAGTTTATTTCTGGATCAATGTCCATTTGTATTGTTCTGTATCTATAATTTCTGTATTCAGATAAAGAACAAATAATTAGTACATCGAGCAGTAAACACACCACAATCTACACAATAAGATTAAAACTATTCGATACTGTCACTATACGACTTAGTTCTAGTCCGAAAATGATTTTAAAACCGGTAAACTTATAACAAAAGTTTGTTTACAACTCTCGATCTCGCAACGAAAGAAAACCACGGTTCAGACGGTTTGACGTCACTAAGACTAAGTGTAAGGGGGGGAGTAAGGGAACAACGAAACGTGACTCCTAGCCGGCTTAATTCGGCGAATTTCGTTACGTCGCAGAATGTCGAACGTCGTAAAATATGAGTCAAATTTGTATGTTCCCCGGCCCTGAAATAAATTTTGATATAGACTGGTGCGTGAGTGCTTGTTTGGCGGAAATAAGTTTTGAGTAGCTTTTCGAAACCGATAATAAAATTGCAATTAAATGTAAAATTATTATAGCGTCATATAATTCTTCGTGGCGTGCACAAATGAAGGGTGGGCACGTGCCCTTGTGCCCATTAGGACCAGCCAACATTGATTGTCGCATTGGTTTAGCTAAAATTAAATAGCTACCATCCATAAAAACAACTATTCATTTCAGTTCCTACAGAAGAACGAAGTTTAAAAAAACGGTTGCCCCAAGGGAGAATCATTGTTACAAATAAAAATTTGTAGATACTTAATATGTATGTGAAATAACGTTATAAAAACGCCAGCTAAAAGCCATAAAATACCGAAATCATCGACCTTGACAATGGGACTGTTTAGAGTCTGAATAAAATTAATCTCAGAACGAGAAATTTTTTACAGTTATTCACGCCTACTTATTCTGTCCTTGGGTGATCAAAACTGGCACAAGAGAAGTCATTAGATGTAAAAACGTGGGCTGGTATAAGTTGGGAAACTGCTAAAAAGCGCCATGATGAAAAGAGAGAGCAACAAAAGTTAATTGCTACGCCATGTCCAATTTAGTCGGTTGTTTTGGATGAATTTGGTCATTTTACTTTCCCTAGATATTACACGGTTAAGTTGAGGTATTTCAATTTAAGTCACTGGCTTAATGGATAAATGTAATATTCTGCACTTTTCTACCAAAACAAAAAAAAATGTAGGCTACTTATAATAAATGTTGTATTATGCAACAAAGGACTAAAATATATCTTCATTTTTGAACAATGCATGTAATTGCGAATATGCTCGGAAAGCTGAGACACGTTGACCACGGATCTAACGTTGTTAACGTGACTTTTTTTTATTTGTTAGCATAAGGTTTTCTCTTGCTTCTACTCGGGAAATGATTTTATCCTTAGGGAGAAAAAGGTAGAAACAAGTCAGTCAAAACTAGCGTATCTTCTCTAGGATGTTAATCTAAACGTACACACCTTTATTTACCACCATATATTCTGATACATACTTCTGGAATCTAATTATTTACATACGGAGTTAACTTGTCACCTGTGGGCGGCAAGCTATATTTTCACCTATTTTTCATCGCGAATAATTGTTTTTAATTTTAGTTATTCAATCCTCTTAATTCGGTCCTGCCGAATATATCCCATTAGCCCATTACTGCCTAATAAAATCGCCTTAGGACGGGCCTGCTTTCAGTGCTATCATTGCCACAGCTGTCACGTTACATTTGGTCTCGCGTTTATATTGTTACGTGTTTGCACCCCGTGCACAAACAGTACTGCTTCTTGTGCGTACAGCAATTTAAATACTCGTTAACTTAACACTAATTTATTAACTAGTACTGATTAACATTTACAATTTACAATTACTAAACACTATTATTTCTTACTAAACAATTACTAAACTTTTCGCCTCCGGCATTGGTTTATATCAGTGGCGGCTCGCGGGGGGTTGAAGCAAGTAAAGGTCTTAGCATTAGCGAGTAAATTACCCTTATTTTCACAATTTATAATGGCTATTTTTCAAGCCAATGGATTAATAATGGAACACATACACTGGGAGTCCCATTTTAATTTATCAGGCAGAATAAAAATCGCGAATGACATTTTCGAGAAAAAAGTTTCAGACAAAAGTTTTACAGTTTGAAGGCACATTCAACGTCTGATACTTTTGGCCTTGGGTTGAAGGTTCAAGGTCAACTTTTTTTGTCTTATTTTTCACATCGACAAACGATTGTACGTCAAAAAACATGAAACTTCTGAGACCATTTTTTTTTATTGGTTTGACTTATTTAGTTTCCAAAATTGATTTTTTTTGAATTTTTCCCTCGCGAGGTGAGTTTCTGAGCAAAATTGAGATGTATAAGAGATGAAAAGTTCTTAAAATTTGTAGTTCATAGAATCTACACCAATTTTTTTTTAAATTTATATCTTTAGAATTATAATTAAATTTAATGAACCAGAAAATTATGCAAAAATTCGTGTGGATTCTATGCAACATTTTTTCGTCTGCGATTTTTATCAGATTCGCAAAGAAAAAATTTTCAAAATTAGAAAATTTTAGTTAAAGGTAAACAAAAATAATTCAGACAAAAGTTTATTGTTTTTTGGCGCACAATCGCTTGCCGATATGAAAAATTGGAGTTTCGTTTAAAAAAAAACAGTTGACTTTGAGTGACCTTGAACGCTTCACTCAAGGTCAAAGGCATCAGTGGCATTGAATTTAAACATTAAAACTTTGGTCAGAATTTTTTTTCTCGTAAATGTCATTCGCGATTTTTATTCAGCCTTATTCAGATAAATTAAAATAGGACACCCAGTATATGAAATTATTTACAATAAAAATTTTAGGTATTAATTAGAAACAATTATAATTACTAATCATAATAATAATAATAGATAGGAACTATTCCTTCATATAACTGCAGGTGTAAAATTATTGCGCGCCTTATATAGTCTTTCGATTTTTGTTAGTGACTGGTAAAACATAACGGTGTGTGTATGATAATGCCACTTAAAGAGGATCAAAAGAGAAGTTTTATTAAAAACAATTATTTAATCACATTTTTTTTTAAATTGTATGAAAGTGAAAACTCGACACTCGACACTTTTAATTACCATTACAAAATTACTTACTAAGAAATATGATTTTATTTGTTTTATAGGCGACATAACCTTATAATCTCTTTTTTGTTGCAATTTTATGTATTTCGAATAAGGAAGAAAAATATCTCCAGAACACATAGTTTTTGGAAAACCTAGTTTCCATCGGGTAATTAATAGACTCGTTTCTCAATCACCCCCGTATAATTATAATTTAATAAGTTCCGCTGTCTCTCAGCCTACTGTATCAACTTGCGTGTTGTCTGTTACATAATGTCACGTCACATGTCTTATCAGGATCGCGTAACGGCGACGTCTCAACATGGGAATGATAAATTACGTTTTTTTTTATAATTGAGTATTTTGCGAAATGAAATGGTTTCACCTTTATGGATACCGAAACACAATGGCGATTGCGTAGCCCATCAGCATTTGGAAATCACATCTGACAGGGTTCCCATTGCTTGGACGGAATTTGCCTTGCCATCGCCAGAAGGATAATGTAATTAAATTTAAATTAACACTTAGATATATACGGTTTCTCGTACAACTGTACAAATACATATCAGTGTTGTACCTATTACGCCAACAATGTTCAAACGATGTTCGAACGATATTCTGATTTTTTTATTCATTGGTGTAAGTACTACTCCCCCCTTTTTATGATTCTTTCTCCGGCTTTCAGGCCATTGTTGATTTTGGTTTATAATTTAAATGGAGTTGGTTGTTTCAGTGCAGAAAAACATATTGGCTTGCGCTGAATTCATTGACCTTACAAAAATGCGAGCGCATGTCTGTAATTATTGAATAGGTACGTCTGGATTAAGTTCATAAATAGGTATATTGAAATTATAACAGAATGAAAAATTATAACAATTTACTTAAATTTACCTAAATTTACGATGGGCTACCTACAATTATTTGCCACCTTACAGGCTGTTCGGTTCAGATTGCAGTAACGCAACTTAATTTTCTTAAATAGAAAAAATAAAATTACCCAACAGACTCAAAAATGCAAAATTATACAGGAGACGTTTCATTTAAAAAAATCCAATAATTGTGCTCTTTTCAATTTGGCCACATTGTCATCTCTGACACCAATACGCGCTGATATCCCTGCAAAGTCTTGTATAAAGACGTACCAAAAGATGTTTCTTAATATTTTGAAACAAAGGAAATATGGACATTTAAAATAGTTTCGGGTGGGTCATCTTCTTATTTCTTTGCTATATTAATTTATTTTTAGAGGGTTTATCGTGGTATGGTAGCAATAAAAGGACTGATTAGATTACTTAACGTTTCGGTCCCTTTTTTGGGATTTTATTTATGACATATTTGACATAGGCAATATGACAGTTTTAATTAATTTTTAATGTTGCTAGACTGTTCGATTAGTATCATAGGGAAGAACAGTCAAGAAACCCTACCGTAGGGTTTACCGTAGGGGACAGGGCCGTATTATCCATTAGGCAAGAAAGACAGATGCCTAGGGCGGCAGTCTTTTGGGGAGCGGCGGAAAATAATTCTAATAACAAATGAAACAAAAATCTCCATACCTAATTAAATACATTCAAATATCATTTTAAATTAAATGTAAAAATGTATTCGCTCGATTGTACTTATTTAGTTTGAGCGACTATATTTTTAGTTCATTTTGGAACTTGGATAATGAAACAATAATTAAAGAAGCTGAAAAGCTAATGGATATTTACGGTAAAGATTTAGATACATCCTTCATGCACGAATGCATTCATTTAAACACGTATTTAGATTTAGAGAATAAAATTGAGTTACAATCTCCACCGGAAATTGGTAAATATTTGAGCAAAAACGGATTCCATAATTAGCCGTGTTTTATTATTTTGTTCTTTATTAATAACTTATTGCGTATCTTCGTAGTTAAATTGATGACCTGTTTCATTAGAATGTTTTTTAGAGCTGTAATATTAGCTGAATATTTGCATTGTTTGACCAATGTAGACTTCATCACATTGTTTACATGGAATTTCGTATATACAGTGTGTAGTTTTTTCAAGTGGATTTTTGTCTTTTAATGTTGTGTAAAGGAATTTTAAGTTGTTTGTATTTTTGTGTGCTATGTGAATATCATATGTTTTTAAAATGTTTGAAATATTTTCTGAAAGGTGTGGTATACGAGTATATGGTAAGGCAATATAGGTATGTTTTATGAGTATTAGTTGTATCGATTAGTGGTGGTTGAGAATTGTGTAGTATTTGTGAATTCTGTTTTTGAAAATTTTGTTGATTAGAGAAAAAGGATTAAATTTAAAATTAAGATTAAAAATTCATTAAATCTGAAACTAAACAATATCTATCAAATATTAATTTCAGTTACTCCTCAAAATTGAATAAATACATTTTTATATCAACTTCATAAAATTAATTTGCTATGATGAGGCATACTGAAAATATGTTCTTGGTAATGTTCGTAAAATTTTGAATAACTTTGATCATAAAATATTTTTCTTATCTCTGAAAATTAAGTGATGGGGCGAAGGTAAACGTTTGTAAAGAAAAATGGCTATTACCCCGGTTTGGCTTAACAGAATTAAACGAATTTGGATTCATTGGAAAGAGCCTTTTTTACTTTATCCTTGCTAGAATTGTGCCAATTTAATGGAGAATTTGCATTTACTTTCAAATGACTTGAAACATCATCAACGTATTTTATGCAATATTTAAAAGTGATCAGCAATAATATGTCTTGCCCAAAAATATACTAGATAGTTGATTGTTTTAATACGCCAACATCGCCACATGATCGAAAACGGTGCGTTCCACTCCCGTGACGTCACCAGGCGAACGAGTCTTGCTGTTCTATGTAAATGTCTAGATGCAAAAATTAACAAAAAGACGTATCAAATATTAGTTGAGATAACCTGTGAACAAAAAACGCGGTAAATGAATGAACAATTTGAAACTTAATTAAAATTTGATGTCGAACACCAAAACCATTGAACAATGGTACCAACATTTTTGCTCTCGAAAATTGTCGATTTTCATTTTACACAGAAAATGTGTACTATACGAATTCAACTTCTGTTTAATCTTTAATAATGTAGGCCTCAGACAGAACGCAGAAAGATTAGAAATGATTCATGTTCGAATTACCCTGTTTCGTTGGGAAAGAAAATCGTCATATTTAGGTACCTACTAAAAAATATCAAAATTTGTTAAACCTAGAAAATTATTTAATATTAATCAATAGTGACATAGAGCTAATATTTGCAACAATATTTCAAACGTTCAATTGTATAATATACAGTGTGTACAAGTTTGGTTAAAAAATAAAATAGATTATTTGTTGCGAGACGGCCGTAGTGGGAAGAAGGATTTTCTCACCTAATATAGGTATTTATGATTCTTTTTTTATTTTAGTAATTTTTCAACATTTTAATTTTTGTATTTTTAAATATTTTATCTAAATATATGATATACAGTGGAGTGGATCGATGTGTCTACTGCGATAGATTTACGAGTAGGATATTATTTCTACAACCTCTTGCAGGATCAAATTATAGACACTCCAGTATTACTAGGTCAAATTATATTTTGCGTGTTATAATATGCCAAGTCTCCATTATATGCTATGTGCGAACATTTCAATACGACTTCAATACATTTCAATGACATATAATAATGTATTATTGAATATCTTATTACGGTCTATGCATATTGACAAAATATACACAATCTTTACCAAATTTATTTTTACGATATTATTTTTCATTTTGTGGAAACATACTTAAATATCACTTCTTATCAAGTCTTATTTTTATGTTATTCAAGTCTTATTTTTATTATGATACACAAGTGAATTTTAAAATGTGGATGAATAAAATCATATCTAGGCTGCATAAGTCAGATTTCATAGTCTGACGTGCATGATCAATCATAGAACATTTTCTTCGCTAAATGTAAGTAATTCGCTTTGACAACATTTTGAAATAGAAACATTTTACTTGTCACACATGTGGTTTGTTGATTTAATTAAGTACATATGATTAAGTTTTTACAGGTAAGTTTTTGTATTTGGTGTTTCATACCACTTTTTATTTCTAAAAAATCTCTAATCGATATTAATGTATTTAATATTTCTTTCTTAACAAGAAGTATAATAATACAGAAGTACAATACGTGTGTCAAGATATCAGTTACCGATCAAATTTCGGTCCTAAAACTGATTAATAAACATAGTTGTAGTTAAGCGGCTAATTTAAATTGACGTTGCATTTTTCGTTCGTTTGGTACTCTCGTTGTTTTGTGTCGGAGCTGGAACAATGGAGCCGGGTTTATACAAACACTAGAGTGACAATTTACCAAGAATTGACTCTCATGTTGCTGAACTTTATCAGACAAAATATGATATGACAAAAAAAAATCACGTTGCATATCATTGTTACTTTTTCTGCTATACAAGGATTACAAGGGTATTTTTTATTTATTCTAATTTAATTTTACTATAACACCCTCTAGCGATGATGTTACCAACTTGAAAATAATTTCCAGCGAGTTCTCTGGTCCACTTTTATTTAGATTTTTTCGCAACGTTCTATGTCATACAGTTCGGACATACCTCAGATATGTCCGGCGTATGTTAATGACTCATACGGTACATGCAAATGTCAAATTTTTCAAAAAATCGAATATATAATCAAATAATTTTGCCCTCCGACGAAAATTGTATAATAATAAAATTACTTATATCTTCCCATCATATTTACTACTTATTTTAATGCGTTTACATTTTTAATACCTACATATATGCTAAATAACTTCCTATGCCTAATTTGAAATGCAGTCTTCATATATGGCTTCTTGTTCAAGTAATCAGTAATCGTTATTACAAATGCAGACCAATCTCGAATACTAAGTAGCTTTTGTATATGTCAATGGAGGAATATCACCCACACTGATGTTTTGTTTAATTTTATCGGGTATCTATCGGAATGTTTGACTAATATTTGTTACATGTAATGCATTGCATGTAATACATATTAATTGGCTTGCGGTATATAATTTTTAGTATAAGAATACGAACTTAAAAAATGCCCACTGGGTTTTGGGCGAAGTTTTGGGAGTGTTTTTTTTTTAAACAACTAGTTTTACGCCGATTTATTTTATTCTCGGAGGGCTGATAAACCGATACGTTCTATCAAGGAGTATAATTTTCAACAAAAAATATAAACAGGAACGGACTTACAGAGCCTTTTTTAAAAAGGTTAGTTTAAGGTCGTTGCTACAACGTTTTTCCTTTTCCACCGATGATAAGCCGATATATTTTAAGATGTCCATTTTTTATTTAAAAAAATGGACAGGAGCGGACTTTAGGGCCCTTTCTAAAACGGTCGTCGTTAAAAAGCCGATATATCCTTACTAAAATATCTAATTTTTGTCAAAATAATGTGGACAGGGCCAAATTTTCTTTTATGCCTATTTCATTAACTTTTGAAATGCTAAGAAGCCATAACCAGCATAACTTTAAGAATTGATAGAACTCGTAAAAATAATAAGGCTGTTTCATATAGCAAAATGCCCTAAAATGTAGCGTAATACGTAGCATAAGGGTTTTAAACTTTTAATGAGGTAGGTACATTTTTTTTTCATAATTTTTGACATAAGAAATAATTTTCAATAATCAGAGATAAGTGTTTAATTGCAATTTGAATTTATATTAGGTACGTACCGAAGCGAAAAATAGGGAAATCACTAGATATATGTATATATAAATACTAATATCAACAGCAATGATGACCGACAGAATACCCTAAAAATCACTACATTTGTCGCACTATTTGAATTTTCGCTTAATGACGTCACATGATTTTACTTATTTTTTTACAGCTTGTTTTAGAACTAAACAAAAAAAGAAAGAATATATAGGTCCCTTCTTTTTCCATTTACTTTCGGCTGTAATTTTTAAAACGAAGTACGTAAATAACCCATTCTTTTACAGTTTTTCTTACAGTGCATTTTTTAAGACGTCTAAGACTAAGTCGTTGTTAATACGTTTTTCGTTTCACACGAATTTGATATATTATTGGAGAGCGAATAATTTTAAGAATAAGAATTATCAGCTCTTAAAAAGAAATATACTGGGTCGGACTTATAATTATAAGGTCCTTATAAATGCGCCATTTTAGGAAATGTCCTGCAAATCCGATTATATCTAAAATTATTTTAAAACCATCAATTTAAGAACATATAAGCATCCCAGTCCTCCATGTGAATTTATTCGAAATGCATTTGTACAATTTTATTTTTTTGTGAGCAAAATTTCGAAGAATCTTTGATGGCAAATTTTTAAATACCTCTCGACGCGTTAAAAAGTTCTCAAGAAAAATATTATCAGGGTTGTTTTTTTCCCCACTTGTAACAATATCTCAGGGTTACAAAAACTGCCACAACATGTCATTTTTTTAGTGTAAGTTGTTCGCCAAATTCATTTAAATTCGTCCATAGTGGAGAAAATAAATAAAAACATTTTTTTACCCAAACTTTAGAGGAGTCTAACTTAGGGAAGGGGTTTTGGAAAAAATATTAACTTTTTCTGACTTAATATTAACTTTTTCTTCACCATTTAAAATGTTCTAAATTCGGCGTCAATTTAGATATAGCCCTGTATAGACACTTAAAAGTGAAAATGCGCCTCAATGTTCAATAACTTTAAAATGCCGTAAAACTTACTGGAGATTTAGTTGGTGGAAACTCCTTTTGTAGGAAAATCCCGCTCTCGTTGTAGGGAAACAGCGGTGCCCGACGCAATTTCGACGCCATGGCCTTAATTAGATCCCAGTAAATCACTTCACAGGTAAGTCATACGCTGGGAAATCTCGCAAACACGTAAACACACGACTATTGCAAGAATCGCGGATAACTGAGTGCTGTTTGTCGGAAGTGGCATCGAAAAGTGGAGACGTCCTTTCTCTTCGGTGATAACTGGAACTCAGTATTGGCTGGTGTTTGTTTAAGCTTTGAAAACGTCTTGGTAGGTACTTACAGACCACGCTATTACCGAATCTTTATTTTGTTCGCAATTTCCTTTGTGAGTATAATCAAAGTTTACAGAATATTATATATTATATTCTGTAAACTTTGGTATGATTTGCAGTGCAGAAATATTGTAGCGAATATGTCCACTGGGGAATTCTTATTTTCACGGATTACCTACTCTTTTTACAACACATATTATATGAGGGGCCTAAAAGCAAAACATAAGATCCCCTCATGTAAGTTTCGAGGAAACCATAAAAAACTATGGCTGTTTAGAATTTGACAGCTGAGGATTCAAAGTAAATGGAAAATGTTTGTCTATGTATTTATATTTACACTTACAGGTACACATGGAAAATTCGGTCGGATATTTCTAAAAAAATTTATCGAAATTTAAACTTGGAAATTATTGGTTTTGCTGCCACAGAGTGGAATTTATTTGTTTTGCATATTATAATTGCGGATCTGTTTTGCTACCTATGAAATCAAATAACATTTATTTTACCACATGACCACTTTTTGTATTTTAGTATAGAAGAAAATAAATTCAGTTTACAAAAGTTTAAACATACAGCTCGGGAGCTTCTTTCATCTGACTGTGTTCATCTGACAAATTTCATTATCAGCTTCTAGTTCGACTGATTGACGACATACACAGAAGGCAAAAAAAAGTGAACATTAAAGTTAAGTGATGGTTTCAACGGTGTATTTTCATTTCGTGATCTCGGGAACTAGGTATGTACAGAGAATAATTGTACCATATTGTACAGAACACGACATAAGGCACTAGGTGTTGCAAGAAAATGGTCGTTTATTTCCGATAATTTTTCTACCTACATAATAAGGGGCACATACATTATCGCGGATCATATCAGCTAGTTCTTTGAAGCCATAAATGTAAACTCGGATTATAAGAATCTCCAGGGGTCCAGGGGAGTTCACGTATTGACCAACAAAACAGGTAAAGATCCCAAAGTTCCCGAGTTGGCAACTAACCGTTTCACTGCCATTTGCTCCGAAAATGCAATTCTAGTAGACGTTTTAAATCACGGTTAACCTTAAATCATATTTTTTGAAGTGAATAAGTCTTTAGCCGCATGAGAGTGATTTTTCAAGGTCACGTCACGACACATTTTATAACATTTTCGTCTCGCAAGTGAGATAAAGCATATGACAGATATGAGGGAGAGAGAGAGAGAAACAGAGATATCGAATGCAGCTTTGATTTGGGCAACGATCCCCCACAATTGTTCTAAAGGGTAAAGCAATTTTGATATAATGAGAAACAGAGATAGCGAATGCAGCTTTGACTTGGGCAACGATCCCCCACAAGTGTTCTAAAGCGGAAATCAATATTGATATAATTTATAAACGGTCGTGACAGAAACGGAATTAACCAGAATACAATATTACTTATACATATCCCTATATATATCTAGATTGGGCTTTCGAATCTGATCCAAATGGATGATGATTTTTTTGCGGAGGATGTGTCCTTGCCGCTATTTCACTTTCTTCGTGAGAAATTCGGTTTAGATATGAATAACGACCGGAACATTGCCACGACTAAATAAGGAACAATGATTGATGCTATATTCTCGAGAAATCTACACCATTTAGAATCACGAACATATGTGTCACACTTCAGTTACCATAATACCTCTCTCTCTACCCCCTCTCTGTCTCTCTCACTCTCTTAACGAATCGGTAAAGAAGTATTCACTTCTATCACGTGTACTGTGCTGCACGCGGAGTTTTTTTATGTCGATATCAGTATTAGATGCTGCCGACTTAAACCAAGTAGATATCGTATTTTTTCCTACTGAACAACTCTTGATTGATTCCAAGTTGAATTAGTGGTTAAAAATGATCTTTCAGTTTTTTGTGTGGTTACCCCTTTTATCTAATAGTTTTTTGAACAAGCGAACGGGGCAAATTTCTGGGTTTTTATTGGTTGTGACTAGCCTGTTATTATCAGTTAATTTTTTTGAACTGTCGTGAGGTGTTTTGGAAAAAAAACTATTATATTCTATCCTTCCACTTAAATTACCTTCATTATTCATTTCCTCTATAAAATACTGGATACAAGTTGATGACCCTTCTCCTCCCCCCTCTAGGCTAGCTCAAGGGATGCGACATAAAAAAATCGTTGAAGACCAGTTGAAGAATCTTCATCGCAAGTTTCTATAATTCGACTAAATTCTTCGTTGCATAATGCCATCGAAATTTTCTTTTTAAATGATTTCTTTTTAAATCTGTAAGTTTGAACGCATTGCATCACGTGTTGCTCCGGCAGGTACAAATGTGGGATCATAAAATGGATAATAAATATACATAATTGAAAGCAAGATTTGGGGACTAGGAAGGCTGGGTAGGACAATAATCTAATTTTTGACAAGACTGAGTGTGCAGACACATTGTCATGGTAAAGGAACTATGAGTTGGCACTGGTCTCATTTTTTTTCATACGAATTTTTTCACGCAACCTTTTCAAAACTCTTTAGTAAAACTGATAATTTACTGACCTCGAGGTAAAAATTCAAAATGCACAACTTCATTTACATTAAACAAAAACGCATTGACAAGAGGATCGAGACTGTGGTGCTTTTTTGGACATGGAGATCCTTTGCCAATGCATTGTGGAATGATTGGAATTTTGCCTCAACGTCATACTTGAACTGAGGTATTTTCCTTCGTGTTAAACGCATAGTCTTCTAAAATTTGACTCAGTTACTGGTAAAGTAATTGTTACTGTTTCGTAATTTTGATGCGAAATGTGTATCTAATTTATTTACTTTTAAGGTCTTTTATTCGTATATCGGTTATACATACTATTATTTGTTCGTAATCGTATATTCTGACGCGTTAGATGTAATAACACACATAAGACCATAAATTTTGCTAAAATGTTCATTAGTGCTCTCCTGTGATTACGTAAATAGGGGGAAAGTAATAAAAATGAGGTGTAGTTAACCGAACAGAAACGCCAAATCACCATGTTTAGTAAGAAATGCATTCTTGTGAATTTTCCAGTGGAACGACGCAGTTTCTATTAACTGCCAATTGGAATGGTATTTATTAACACGATGCGAATAATTCTTTTTCAATTAGTAAATTTACATATCAGATCAAACTTGCACAAAGATCAATGTAAGATTTTCAAAATATTTTCGAGGTCTTCTCGCTGTCTTGAACTTCATCTGTAGTAGTAGTAGATTTGTTTTGAATTTGAGGTGATATGTGTGTCAAGTAGTGTACTGACCTCGTATACTTTTAGCGTTGATTGAACAACGTTTTTAGTGATTTCGGTTGGTAGTTCGAGAATAATTATTACCGATTTATGTGCCTGTATCCGACACCTTGATGGCACAGAGGATCATCACGTTCTTAACAGAGCAGGACCGGTTTATATATTTTTAATAAAAACTCATTTATAAATCAATTTTAAAAATCTTTTTTTGTTGGAAAGGGGATATTTTCACGTGGGTGTCATTTTTGTTTTATTGGAATTGGACCTTGGATTCCAAAGATATACCAGAAAAAAATGCGAATGCGAATGCACCGGTCACAACCATAATTTATAGATATTTAAATGAATTAAAAAAATATTTTCTATCGGATCCAATTATGAGAAATCATTCTCTAATCACCTTAATAATCATAAAAATCAGTTCAGCCGTTTAGGTGGACTTCAATGACAACACAAAGAGAAGAAATATATGCATAAATAAGATACTTACCCGTTATATATCTGGACGTATACCTATACGGAAACGAATCATTTAGAAGTTGTACAAGTCGTTTCGCCTTTATTGAGGGTCTTCAGAATAATGTACGATTTATTTAATTGGGAGTTTATACTTGCATTTACCATCAACACCTACCATTCTCACAGTAACACTTTTATGTGACATTAGTTTTGACAGAGAACTCACATTCATAGAAAACAACTGTACCTAGTCTACTATTTCTAATTGTTCTCCCTGAACATATTGATATATAAAAGCATTTCCTATTTTCATATATTGGCTCGGCCTCGGCTGGTGAAGTTCAAAATAAAATGTACTTGGCCCAGACAGGACAAGCCTAGACTTGAGCAACCCAACGATCTTTATCGAATATACTGCCGATCTAGGTGCGGGATAAAGTAAACCACTGCCACTGCCCCACTGATCCCTCCCAAAGCCTGGGTACGCCGCTGATTTGTATTGGTGTACGTACTAAAACTACACGTCAATCACAATTATTTTGCGACTTGTTACGCTAATAGTTACTTAGTCTTAATATTATTGTTTGTAAAAACATTGCAAGTGGATATTTGTATGCAATAAATAATGTAATGTAGGTATCTCCAATACAATGGGCTTTTTTAATGATTTTTGTATTGCTTTATATAATAGTGTTTTACGAAAAAAAATCCGCCGCATTTTTTTATTTTTTTTTCAAAAGTCCGGAAATGGGTCCGGTATCAGTTACCTTTCATATAAACATACATATTTGTTTGGGGATTTAAGAATCTAGTGAAAAGACCCATTGTAGAATCAGAACAATCGATAGGAAGATTTACATGGACATTTCACTGGGTTATTGACCCTAGTGTGTATTTTAAAATTAATAACTTCCTCTGCTTATGTTTGATTACTATACGACAAAAATTCGAGGCTCTATACGCTAGGTACCCGCATCTGTTTTAAATTACATATAAGTAGGTATGTGAGCGTTTTCCAAACGGGCTGCCTTAAATTAGAATACAATGTGAAAATACAGAACACATTTAAAGGTATTAGCCTGTCTATCAGAGCAGGGAGGCACGACACGCTTTAACACGGAACCATGTTTAGAAGGAAAACACCACGTAAATTTTACTTGGCACGTCTAGCTTTGCCTCTGATATGCTCACAAGCAGTGTTGCCACCGACTATTTTGCCAACCTTCCTTCAACTGAGTGACAACAACCCTTCGTATTTCGTATATCCTCCAAAATAATGGCGGTTGGCAGGCACAACAGCAGCCGGCACAGGGTGGCTTTAACTTATACTTTTTAATCAGAGATGGCGAAAGTCGCTTTTGAACCAAAAGCTTGTAACTGACGACAGTGGCGTAGTGAAAATGGCGTTTCATATTTTGTCTCATGCAACTAAATAATTAATTTTAATAAAAATCAAATTTGTTGGTAAAGTTATTGGAATATTAGATAAATATAGAATTTTGTACAAAATTATTCAAATTCGGATAAAAACCTTCAATCCAAATTTTAATTTTCAAACTTCATATTGAAGAAAATCTTTCAATTCTGGCAACACTGTGCACAAGATAATCAGAGAGCGGCGCTGTATGACAGATAAACACAACCGACTCTACGTAGAAAGCACAGCAGAAGGAAGCAGTTTAGGCAGATCACGCGGCGGTTCAAGCTAAAAGAGAGTCTAGCAGAGTATAATGCTACATTACGATCACACCGAAGTAGTAGTAATCAGGCTTATAAAACCTTCAAGCCAGTTTAGCCATTTATTTGGTTAACACTAAACAAAACATTTGAAAGACGAATCTATTATATTATTTACCAAAGTTTCAAGGTCAATAGGTTCTACTATCTATGTACTTACATCCATCTACATATCTTTATATACATACATCCTTATCTCAGTCTGGTTATATTCGGGTTTTTTCACGGAGAAATGCGAAAAAAACGTTTAAAGCAAGCAGGGGTTATATGCTATGAGCAGCGGTGTTTATTATAGCAGTGAAGTACTAATAGTAGTTATTCTAAGGTGCGGTAACGATGAGATTCTACATAAGCTAGCAACAAAATTACAAGGGAGTGCATGGACAGAAAGCAACAAGATAAACGATTGTAGATTCATACACCATAAAATGATGGTCATAAATATAAATAGTCAGAGATTTCGTGCAGTTCAGATTTAGAGTTTCTTTATTCAGGAAACTTATGTTTAAGTAGATTTATGCTACGATAAATAATGAGATTCCAAATATGGTAGGTAATATAGAAATCATTGCAGAGGGTATCGAAAGGGGATACTAACCCCTCGTGATTTGAATAATTCTATAATTCAGCAATAATTCGAGCGTACACCATGATACAACAAACGGATACGATACCATGATACAACAAACGGATATGATATCGCGCAGGTTCTGACTTACTCATCTGGTGACTCCAAATATATGTATGTATGTATACTGACAGTACAAAATACGCAATGTCTATTTATTGTCATTTTAATTGTACCTCAGAACGATATTCATAATTGAATAAAATAATATGGATAACCATCTATAAACATGAAAATGGGCAATAATTATAGCACCTTCTCATCATGTAACCGTACATAAAGCGCTAGGGTAGGATAGGGCTAGTTCAAGGCACCAGATTAAAGCATGCGCAAAAGCAGACGAAACTAAGACTCCGTATCATATCTTCCGTTTATTGTATCATGCCAGGTGCTTCCTAATGTTCGCAGTCCCACTTAAAGGGCTGTCATGTCGTAGTGGGAGCTCCTGCGCAGAATTTCTGCGGATTGGTGGTCAGGCGATTCTCGACCTTTATGGGTCGGCGTCTTTGCTAATGGAAGAATACGTCCGTGATTCGTATTTATAAACGCGGCTGGCTTTATGAGTCATATAAACAGATCACAGAGATCAGATCAGATAAACAGAGTTTTGGACGTAACCATTTAAATATCTACTGAAAAGGAAATATCGCTGCGGTTAATATTCACTTAAAATCTAAACTGTAGAATAGGTTAAGGTATATTATTGTAACAAGTGGCTTGTGAAATTTTTACTTCCTTACAAATAAATGAGAAAAATCAATATCTACTTGACAATATAAATAAACAAAAAATATACAAACGTTATATGAGATATTGTCAAAGATATTGAAAAATTAAGCATCGTCCGCTCTAAAAATAATTACGTAATAATTACAAATAATAATTAATTGATTTATCTGTTGTTGTACAAACAACAGATAAATCAATTAAAATTATGGCGAGAAAACATTCAACGTTACTTATTTACAAAGTCAGTAACAAATTGCTACTTTGACAAATACGTCTTCAGTTTTCTATTACATAACGGTTCAAGTCCAGCTAACCCATAGCCCCGAGCTCATCATATGAATCCATTCCAGCCAGGTTACTTGATTTCACACTTACATACAGAGTCGCACTTGTTCATGTAATAAATGGGTGCATATAATAAATATTTTCTTTGCCGAATGGAAACTTATTTTTCTTTTATTATTCCGGCTCGAAGGACCAAAATTATTTTTGAATTATATGTATTTTCGGAATAAATAGAATTAATAGGGACTTATTTTTACTCTTAATATATGTACCCAACTGAAAATATTTTGAGTATACAGGGGCGATTAAAAGTATTATTGCCCAAAACGTATACGACCAAATTAAATAATCCGGAAAAGTTCGACATACTTACTCTCTCAGTAACGTCGATTTTTTATTATTCTGACAACAAAGGGTGATTAAATGAATCATAAGATGCTGGATACTGATCACCGTAATTTTATCTGTTTGAGACAACAGTGCCCTCGGCATATAGAATGACGACGAAAACATTGTTATAATCGAATAAACTGAATTACGTTTCGATCAAAGCGCAACATCTTCAGATATAATTATTAAACTTTTTAACCTTAATGTCAGGAGAATTAGTGAACACCAATTTTGTTGCAGCTCGGAAGTGCAGTCGCTTCCAGTTCGAGTGCAGATCCACGAGGGAGTGCATCGCTATATATAACGCTTGTGACGGCATCCCCCAGTGCGCCGACGGCAGCGACGAGGCTCCGGAGTTGGGTTGTCCGGATTCAGTTACCACTTCTCTCCCTTCACCCCCGGTAGTCAATAATCCGCCCCATTCGGCCAGATACGACACTAATGTAAGTAAACAGTTTTACACTTTTACTATTATTATTATCATCTCAAATAAGTAATTTATGGAACGGTGTTTGGCTCTTTAAAAAATAAATATCATAAAGTATCTTTTTTTTATTATTATTTTCATTATCTTCATTTGCACATTTTTGTATTTGAAATGTTTATTTGAAATTTATTTTTTACACTATCAAGCTTTTTTTGTTCACTTACACAAATCGTTTGTTCAACAAAATCACTCGAGCTACGTTTTCGTGATTTTGTCGCAACAGCTGTCTTTAAATTACGACGACAGTAAATACTCGAAAACAAACAAAAAATAGGTAAAAAAAACTTTTCACATAAACGGTTTTACTTTAAATCATCAGTTGTACTGACAATATTCCACCTAGACCCTAATATTAGCCACACGGCCGCACAAAACTGCCACACGGGCCCTGAGTCCATTGTACTTGCACTTGCATCATGTGCACGCTAACCGTCGCCCTAACAAAGTACCAAGTATACGAGATTTAACAAAGCATATAGCAGTCATAATATGATGGTGCACCGGTTCAAGCCCCGCTTTCCAAACCAGGGATCGCTGGTTCGATACTCACATCAGGACTGTTTTAATAAGGTAGGCAACACAACATACACACACACACCATGGAGATTGGTGCTGTAAACGCCATCTATCAGGTAGGCTGAATTAATTTAGTAGGTACTGTCTCTGCATGATAATTGATGGGTTATGATGTCACTCATATCCGCTTTCACATTTCGGTACCATTTGCCGAAATTTACCCTCCTCTGCATGATAATTGATGGGTTATGATGTCACATCCGCTTTCACATTTCCGTCCCATTTGCCGGAATTTACCCTCATATCGACGTAATAGATGTTTACACATCAAAAATATCTTGCTCAATCTGAGCGCTATGGTATTATAGCACAGATGTATTATAGGTCATCGGTGGTGTTACCCAACGACAATTTATGATAAAAAATTTGTCAAAAATGTAGCAAAAATTAAAATGTTTGTTGGGTGTTGGCAGTTCTCAAACATATTTACCCAACTAAATTTAACAGAAGAAATTTAATAGAAATATAAATAATAATCATTTGAAATGGGGTGTTATGCATTTTCAAATTTGTTGATTATTTTAGAGGAACATTTTAATTGACAAGAATTCCTATTGAGCTATTCCTATGTTTTTAAATAAATGATCATAAAAAGATAAATAACGATGCAATTAAAATTTTCAGATAATATTAAATACAATATTATATTCAACAAAAGTTTGGAAGCGACTATTAAAATAAAAAAAAAAATAGTTGCAAAATCTATATAAAGAAACATATAAAACTGAATTTTATGATGCTCTAAAATATCTTATTTTAATAACAAAACGGCTTTCCATACTTCCATAGTAATGTGTGCCCATTAAGAATCCCATAATAACCTAACATAACCTTTATTGCTAATTATAACAAAACAGTTTTAAATACTGGCTATATAATATTAAACCTTGTTCACTTAATATCTTGTAAACATAACTACTGTCGCTGGCGTTTCCTGCGGCTCGCTCTCTGTCTCATGGTCCCCATCCACAGCCACCACGATAATCTCGTAGTTGACGCAGGAATTGAAATTTTCCAATATTATATAGTCCTCCTCCATTTGCGGTTTACTTTTGGTAAAGTCCGCTTCTCCTTTGATTCTGTACTTGGCATAAAAATGGTCGCCCGGGTTGTTATCCACGTCCGGTATCCACTTTATCAGCGTGTTTACCAGACAGGAGACGTTCGCCTGCACCCAGTGATTGGGTATCGGACTGGGAGTGACGATCTTGCCTTTCTCTTGCTCGTTTAAGATGTAGAAGTCGTCTACTAGATCTTCCGTCTTCGGGACGGGATACCGATTGTACGCGGAGCATTTCTCCTTGATCAAGTCAGGCTTGTCCGTTCGATTGTAGCCGATCTTGTACTTGAATGTTGGCATTGACGGCGCTTGGGTCGTGTGGTGGTCTAGCTCTATTTCCAGGGATTTGCTGCGAATAAGAATCTCTGTAAATGGTCAAATACAAATAAATGGCACCGCAATCGAAATGGATAGATATATACCTAAATGGATGATAGGAGTGGGCTAAATATTGAACTCTGAGGTACCCTTCAGACAATGGCCTTTTAGAAATATAGGCAGTTTAGATAACTGCGTAAAAAGTAGTTATAATAAACTATTGATAAGAAAACAGTTGGTGGATGATAATTATTGGCTTTTAAAATGCTGTTCGGGCATTTTTTTGGTTCAAGCTTGGTCGAGGTTTGTTATGGGTTCGGAGAATTACCAGATTGGCATCTTTAAACTTGTCCTCGTTTAAAAGTTCTCAGAATGCATTAGTTGATTTACGTGGTCGTCGTACCATATTATTTAACATTGTGAGAAATTTTTGAATGCCATTTAATGTGGGATGACTATTCATAAATATATCAATCAGATGTGATGGTGTAACTGTATGTTTGTTATATTTGTAGCGATTAATGTTAGTTTCATTCGATGAATTGATGAATATTTAGTAGGTTGTTAGCCAGACCCAGAAGGTCGATAAAATAAATATGGTGGATAAGTAACAATTATTATTTATTGTTGTTTTGATTATTCATCTTTTTATTGCGTCTCAATTAATCAGTCATCGGTCTTATAAGAACAGTTAATACTTGCTACATTGCAAGCCTAAATATTATTTAATAAAGGGCATATTTCATTACGTATTGTCATATTGAGTTTGCTTTAATAGAAACTGCAAACAGCGCAAGGGGGGGGGGGATATGTACAATTGTAGATGTTTGACATTTGTGTTCAAAAATTTAACTTTAAATTTTACTTTAAAATTTTTACTTTAACCCTAATAAATTTTTGTTAACGAATCAGAAATTTCCCTAAAATTTTAAAATTTCAAATTCTTTGCAAATTTATCGACAATTTTGGTCAAATCTATTTTGACGTGTTAAGGAATATCTATATCTGCCTATAATTTAAAGTTCCTAGCTTCCTAAAGAAATAAAAAAATTAAAAACAACTATCTTTGAAAGGGCGAAAGTGAAATGAAATTGAATGAGTTATTGTGAATAATTTTTTTGTGCAATTTAAAAAAATGTAAATTTATTGACAATATTCGTAAAATCCATTTTGAGGTGCTAAGGAATATCTGCCTATAATTTGTAATTTCTAGTTTCCTAATTTCTTTGAAAGGGTGTGAATTGAATGAAAGTCTGTGAATAAATTTTTGTTGTGATTTAAAAAAAATGCAAATTTATTGACATTGATAAAATCCATTTTGACGTGTAAAGGAATATCTGCCTATAATTTGAAGTTCCTAGTTTCCAGGAACAATAAAAAAAATTAACAAATATCTTTTAAATGGTGTGAATTGAATGAGTCTTTTTGAATATTTTTTTGTTGCAATTTAAAAAAAAATCAAATTTATTGACAATATTGGTAAAATCCATTTTGACCTGTTACGGAATTTCTGCCTATAATTTGAGGTTCCTAGTTCCTAAAGAAATTAAAATATTAAAAACAACTATCTTTGACAGGAATTAAATGAAAATCTTTGTGAATATTTTTTTGTTGCAATTTAAAGAAAATGCAAAATTTTTGACAATATTGGTAAAATCTATTTTGACGTGTAGGAATATCTGCTTATAATTTAAAGTTCCCAGTTTCCAAAAGAAATTGAAAAATTAATAACTATCTTTGAAAGGGTGTGAATGAATGAGTCAATATTTTTTTTATATAATTTTTCTAAAAAATGCAAATTTATTGACAATATTGGTAAAATCCATTTTCTGTCTATAATTTGAAGTTTCTAGTTTTCAAATGAAATTAAAAAAATTACAACTATATTTTTATTTATATTTTTTTGTTGCAGTTTAAAAAAATGCAAATTTATTTACAATACAATTAAAACAGGGCCGATCCGGATTATAAAATAATTCGGATTATCGAGGCATTTTTAATAAAAGTATATGTAGGTCTGTACAGATATAATAATAATAGTAATAAACTATTTAAGTAAATGCAATATTTATACTATGCAAAACATTTGAAAAATAAAAAGTGTATTCTATATTTTTTATTTATTTTTTTATTTTTTTATTTATTTATTTTTTATTTGTTCCATTTTTTTAAATATGTTTTATTTATTTTTTAAGCATTTTTTTTAATGTCGCTGATTGTTGAGCACAAAACATTTATACTTTGAAGTTCGAGCTAGCGCCGCGATAGATTGCGACTATCAGTAGTAATTCTTCGAATCGACAAAACTCATAGAATTTGGAGCAACCTTCCTTCAGGTGAGTCGATTGATCTGTTAATTATATAATAAACTAATCTATTGATAATTTTGTATATAATTTGATAATAATTATTATCAAATTACTACAAAAAAAATGTAATTTAAACAAAAAAAATTACTGCTTTATAAGAAATAATTGAAACCTTTGATCAAAATTGACATTCTGATTTTTACCACAATAGGGAACATTCCCATCTTTTTTATTCCATAAAAATGTTCTACCACACTGAAAAATAAGATATTCAAAATATGACGCCTTAATTACCAATAATAAATTTGTTATCAATTATTAAAGTCTCGCGCCAGAGCGAACCGTTTCAAACAGGTTCAAAGTTATGACGCCACATCCTACAATTTACAAACCACGAGAAGACCGATTCGGTCAGCTACGGGAGATCCCAGCACTCGATCACTTGTTTTCATGGTTCATTCGACCGCTTTCTGGCGCAACGCCTACCGAATATTGTAGGCTGTAACGTCACAGATCATTGCGGGCCGCGACAATTTTAGATCCTTATCGCGCTGTTTAGATCCTTCATTCTGATCGCGCGGAATTAGAAATCTTGTTTTTTTGTGAAGAACACGTTTTATTACAACGTTACGCTACGTTTTTTAGTATTATTTTTATATTTAAAATTTTAGTCATGTTCCCTATTACATTATGTTAAAAGTACGTAATATGTGTTTTAAAAATATAATAAATACTTATTTCCCGGATTTTTTAAATGTCAAATTATTTCAAAATTCAAGATTTATTGACAATAATGGTAAATTCAGGAAAATCTTTGATAACAATTTGAGATTTTGAGATAACATTTGAGATTTGAGAATTTCTTGAAATAACAAGAAACGTACCTAAATTTATTATAACAAAATATTTTTTTGCAATGATATGCAATAGATTTCTGCTTTGTAGTACTTTTTTGACAAAATTCGAGTTTTTTTTTTAGATATTTGCGTTTTAAAAAACTAGGCTCTATTAAACAATAGGGATTAAATATTGAATTAAATGTAAAAGTGTTTGTGAATATTTTTTAAAGTATATAATTTAAAAAAATATATATTTTTTCGCCATCGACAATATTATTAAGGTTAGTAATGATTTATTATTCAGTTATATTAACAACTGTTGCTTAACAACACAATTTCGATTAATTTTAGAATATAAGTTGCTACAGAAACTTGTCACAATGTCTCTAATTGTTTCTTAATTAAATTTCTAATTAAATCTAATGTTTTTCATTTTCTTGTAAAAATCATTTTTGGCGTACCTACCTATGATGAAAATTATAATTAATTCCGTATATACATTTTCAATATAATTATCTACTAAAAATTCAAAATTGTTTAAGCATTAACAACTAAAATATTACTCCAAATTGTATTACGTTTTCAAAACATCGTTAATTTAAAAAATATAGGTATTTTTTAAAACATTTGTGTAAAAATTTAATATTTTTAATGATAATCTCTACCATCATTCTAATCACAATGGTTAGCCCAGAGGCAGGCTTAGATGGCTTAGATTGGGAATTTTTTACGACCATAGTGCAGGATATACATTAATAGAGGTACACGTATTTCGCAAACGAGCAAAGTGAAGCGCGAACCAACGGTTACTAGGAGATCAAATTAAATATCAAGCGCGCTTAAACTTTGGGGACTATATATGCTATTTATTGCTATTTATGCTACTTATAAATAGCATATATTTATAAATTTATAAGTTATTTTATTTATATATATTTATAAATAGTTCATACGTACATACCGCAAGTATAATTTCACTGCACAAGAAAACTTACTGCTCGCTTTCTCCTGCACAATTGATGGCCCCGATCTCCACCCAATACTTGATACCCTCCCTCAAACCTGTAAGCTTAGCTTGAAAATTATCAGCGTCATCGATGAAATAGTTAAGAGTCGTCTTCTCATTGACCATAGCACCATTCATCTCACTACAGTAGATATTATAGCCCAGCAGAACACCATTGGGTTGTGTAGGCTTATTCCATTGAAAAAGCACGGAATGCGCCCCTAACTGGTAGTGCTCGAAGAGAAAGGGCATGTTTGGCTCTGAAAATAAAAAAAACGGTTGAGAAGAATGACTGAGAATTATATCTCTTATTTCTCCGACTGCTTTCCGCGAAATGTTAGCTTTGGAGTCCCACAGGGATCGATAATAGGCCTCTTATTTTCTTACTCTTCATAAGTCCTATAGTAATATTGTCCTGTAAGTCTATAACTTTCAAATGTTCTTCTCGATATGATGCCATACCTGTTTGGGGCGCACTAAAGCTAATGGCTACGCTCCTAGGTCCGACGTATCTGTCATTTCTGACAGCCACCGTTATGAAGTTTCTAGAATAGGGAAAAAATTGCACCGGCGTCTTCGTAATATCCGGTGATATGGCGTAGACTTGGCTCAGGGCATGGTTCCACACTCTAACGAGATAGCCTCGGAAGGTGCCTCGTACCGATTTGGCGTCCACGGGATCCCACTTTATCAAGACGTCTCTGTCATCGAAGTCTACTAGTGTGAGGTTCTCAGGGGCGTCCAAAGGGATCAGTTCTCCTGAAAAAAAGTTATTCCATTAAATGGTTGTATGCATTGTCTTATCGATAATCCAGTGATTTTAGCACCTCAACCACTAAGCCTTATATTTACGTTCCCTACTGTGACACTAATTCAACCTAGCCTCTAGCATTTCTGTCGTTTAGTGACAGATTACCTTATTTGATACTCCTATTTCGCATGACCCCGTAAAAAAAGTTTCGCTCGAAACACGCGTCTGTGCTATCGATTGAGCTGTCGACCGCCGCGTTCTGCTGCCTGCGGAAACCAACTCTTCCCGGTACCGTGAGCGCCTGAAAACCAACTCGTAGGTACTCTTGAGCTACCGCCCAGAACACCCACTACTGCCTTTTTCCGCTCTCGGCAGTCCCAGGCCAGAATTGCTGAATTGCAATATTTTTCTGATTGGATGATATTCGGTTCCCGTGGTCAATAATCAAAACGTGGCAAGATCTCCAAAGTGTTTATATAAACCTTATCTGCCGTAATTTATGGATTGGGAAACTTATTGAACCGATGCACTTGTATCTGGTTTCCCGACTTTATCGAACCGAATTTAAAATAAAATATACATACCGTGTGTCCCACAATTCTCTAGTATTTTCGCTCTTATTTTATATCTTCAATTAGCAATTGTTACAATTCATGACAGAAGCGATCATTTTCACACTCGAAAATATCAATTTTACAAAACCGATGTGCGATGTACTTAAATCTGAGCACATACAGGGCGAGATTATTATTTTATTATTAACATTCGTTTGTACTGGTTTTTTGTATTGTTATGTACCCCCAATAATATTCGTCTTACTAAGGTTCAGAATTCAGATTAATATAATAATGTTACACTTACGGTTGGCGTAACACCCCAGCAAGCTCACGCTGAAAAAAACAAGACACGCACCCCACATTCCTCTAAGTCGCCGTCACACTGACAGCAATCAAGGAAATACACTAATAAAGTAACACGCAATCTTGCAAAGTCTCCACTTTATCTCATAATTAACAATTTCCTCGTTCGGTTAAAAAGTCTTATTGCTTAATTTGGAAATCGCCGTGGTATGGAGTCTCTAAAGGATGCTGTCATACGGTTTATTTTAGAATTCATACGGATCTCCTGTGTGGGTATGCTAAACGTAAGGGCGGAGATCCCGTGGAAGATAAACGTATTAGGTAAAACATAAAACGTAAAATTATTTCCAGGTCATTTTTGTAGAAAATTCTAGTACCTAGGAGAGTGCCTAATAAAGTCCTTATGGAAGACATTTTGGCCATAGACGCGATTAGTGTACAAGTTTACACAGTAATATTGTAAATTAATTGTAAACTAATAAACATTGCCCAGAAAATGGCCTCCTGCAAATACAGCGCCATATTCAATTAATTCGATTTTAAAATAAACTGTTTTTGTACTACCAGTTAATAATGTTTCTAATATTCAATACCATCAAATATAAATATCAAATAGTTGTCAGTTTACCGCCCTTTTCTGTACGTCATGTATACTTCCTCTACAGTATAAGTCACAATTATACCGTTCTTCCACTTCATGCCACTTTAAAGCAAATTGTTTTATGCACTTTACTGACTGCCGGTACCTGGTCGTTTGAACTACTACCAGTTTTTCACTAAACCACAAATCGTCTATGTCTCATTTATTTACAATCCGCCTGTTATGGCGTTGCGGTGCTGTTTTAAAATCTGCACACATGCACAGATAAATATGTTGTACATGGCAACAAACCCAAAAACAAGTGCAGATAAAGTTTTATCAGTCTCTAATTTTCACGAATGTACTATGAGAACAAAATTACTTAAAAATATCATTTCACCTCGCCTTAAAAAAATAATTAGATTTATAGATTCCTCGACGCACTACTGGTCATTTGAACTGCTATTACTTTTCTACTAGACTGAAAAAACTCGCACTCTACTGGTTTGAACGACTTCTACGTTTGAACTACTTTTCTACTACATTTTCGTTTAAATTACTTTTCTACCAGACCTTTTGTTCCAATGTTCTTTATTTACAAGCCGCTTTTTATGCTGCATATTGTTCTATTGCTATATATGTACAAGTGAGTTGCCCATTGGCGAAATAAATAATTAACAGTCAACTGCTCATCAGGAATTTAACATGGATGAGGCAAACATTTTGAGATACTGAGAAACTTTCATTTTAGATAATACAGCAGCCCCCGCAACCAAACCCCAATACCCCGCCCCAATACAGACCTCAGCTGCCCCATGAACCGCCCCAACTTCTGCCCCAGATGCCCCATCCCGATGTGGACTTCATACGGCCCGCGATCGACCCGAGAAACGCGAACCCCCGGTTGCAGTATGACCCGCAACAGCTGCCCAGCTACCCGGTGCCACAGCTGCCCGCCCAAGGGCAATCCAGCTGGATTCCGCATCAGTCAAATCAAATGCCCCTACAAGTGCCACAATATGCAGGTAAGTAAATAATCAGTTCATGCAAACTTATGGTTTTGCCAAAATTGATCCTCAAATTTTACGGCATTTGATTTTGGCTCTTCGAGTAGGATTTGGTCCTTCAAATTGAACATACTTTGTATGTTATAAAGTATGTTCAACGGTATATGTTAAAGTATATTATATGAGGACAACAGAACAAAATAAGATAAATCCACCTAACATGTTTTCGAGTAAAATGCATATTTGTCATACAGGACGTGCCGCACCAAAAGTCGTTGAGATATTGTTGAAATATTGTATATAACAAACAGGTAAACAAGATTAAATTATAAATTTGAGTAAGTCATTCAGAAGTTAATCAAATAACAAAAATGGATATTTCCCGGTTTGTGTGATCTTTTTCTATTTCTATATAAATAGAAAAACGTCTCTTTTATTTACAAAACCGTCCAACGTCTCTTTTATTTATGAACTGTTGCAAACAGTTCTGATATATCTGCACAGGTCATTACAAAGCAATAAGTATAAGGATTTATAGCAATTTGATTGAATTCCAGAATTTTCAATAAGTTTGGATTCATATCGTTTTTTCTGAACTGTCTGCTTCTAGATATGGTTTTCAACAGGATGCTTTGCGTTTTGTATAAATCTGACATCGACAATCTCACCCCTAAAATAGGTAATACACATGTACCTAACCCAAATTTTGTCAAATGTGGATATATCACGTTTTGTTCTGTCGCTCCTCTACAGTTATATAAGACTGCATACGTATTACTGATTTAGATGTTTTATGCCTTTTAGATAAAAACAGTCACATATTCAACCACAAAGAGACGGGCCTGCAAGTGCCTGATGGACAAGAGATCAGGTATAATAAATATAAGGGAGCTATGCAGTATTTGCACCGCGCCCTGGGATACTCAGGTGGCGGAGGGTGAGACAGCTATCCAAACAGTAGAAATAGATAGATAGTTGATCCAGTCAAATAAAATAGACAATTCTAACAAAATTCCGTAACTAATGTTGGTTTAGTGATTTTAGGGGCCCCTCAATTGTGATCCATGTGGCACATATTTTTCTGTATCTCAAAGATATTCTTAGTAGAGAAATGTTATTTGACTGGATTTGGAGCACCACGCATGGTCTTATCACTCACATATAGAAGTAGTTATATACAAAAACTACAAACACTTGCTTCTTTGACTATTTCTCTCCTACATACACTTCTGCCTTTAAGAATTTGTTAACAACATAGAAATTTAAACCCAAATTTTATTTATTTTCTCGCATTAAAAGTCAAGCGGCATTTTACACCGTTCCACAAAATTTTATTAAGGCAGGCCAACATTTTATGATAAAATAGGCAAATTTTGTAACACTGTCGGTAATGTGGACTTGGATACCTACTATTTCCAGCAGTTTTATTCGTTACAGTATAGAAAATAAAATAAAGAAACTCGCTAAGACAATCACTCTTCCATAAACCATCTTAATTGCCTTATTCCGACCAGGAACCTGCCAAAAAAATCTGAAATATGCTAATTGCTTAATTAAATTAGCGCATTCATTATAGACGGGAAAGGAAATTACTGTTAAAGATTCTTAATGAAGTGAACTGGCCCAGGCTTTATTTACACTGCACATACAATGATATTAATTTGACAAAACAATGCTCCTCCTGACACGCGAATAATGGCAGCCCACAGACAATAATAGAAAGTGTTGATGGAACATTAATGCTTGGATAGCTTTCTTTCTTCCTAACAATCAAGCTATACATTCAAACATATAGCTGTATGTGGATTCATTTCGGTTGTTTGGTAGTTATTCTGGTATTATTTTCAGTCAAATGCAGTACACAGAGCCCATGAATGCAAGGGACTATCCCAAAATGGCTAATTATTATGGCGATAATAGCTATAGGCAACCGATTCAGCAAGAAACTTGGCCCTCAGGTATGTTTTAATTTACCATGAACAGTCCTAATGCAAACTTTTATGTACTTTACTGATTATAGGTGCCTACCGGTCATTTGAACTACCATAATTTTCTATCACTCAAAGTAGCACTTTCCACTGTATATATGGTAGTTAAATCTCAAATTGTAGCCAATGTACTGCTTGAACTATATTCTGAAGTATTTAATTACTCTTACTCATTGTTACTGAAATCAAATTATTATTTATTATATTGTTGCATTAAAAAAAATCAAATTGCAGTTGAAACTATACCTATAAAACAAATATTTTTTGTGTCTAGGCTCATCTATTTCTATATAATTTACTACATATACTAACTACCTGTACCTACTGGTCTTTTGAACTACTATCGGGTTCTATGCCCTAGACAGTAGGTATATTAAAAATTGTGTGTTTCTGATAGTAGTAATTATGTATTAGATTTGCTGGTAAAAAATGGTGTAGGGCGGTATTTGGAAGGAATATGTATTTATCAAATATGTTTCCAATTATTATTAACCAATAATTAATTGACCAATTATTTATTGGACCCCACAACCATTTACACTATCTATAACTTTACTTACAATCTCATTTACTTACAATAAATATATATAGACACAATATTACTTCAAAATGTAATTTGCATGAAATGAATTTATTCTACACCCTTTAGGACTGCTGGCGTTTACTGGTCGTTTGAATTAGGAATTTCTACTATTTTTAGATAATTAGTAGGCACAGAGAGGTGATCGTATGGAAGCATCCGTGATAACGTATCAGGACAAACAATATTTAAATAATAAGTTCTATAATAGTGTTAAAATAACCTCTGGCACAGTATTCATATATTACTGATTTAATCATCTTAATCTGTTAGGAGTAGGGGCCCATACGGTTCCCTCTTAGACTATTACTGGCTGAGATGCACTTCACTTTCTACCGGTGCCTACTGGTCGTTTGAACTACTGTCCGCTTCTCGACATTTTAACTTATTTGATTATATATATATGATTTATTTATTCTTCTTTTAGCTGATGATGGTAGATATTTGGGTGGTGATGTTCAAAGATATCCCCAAGAAAATGTGCAGGTTCAAGGTAATTTGTCTTTGGGAACTATTTTGTGAATATTTGGTTTTTTTTCTCATTTTAGATCAAAGTATGAAAGATCACACAAGTTATAAGTCTACACCCATACAAACATCTAATGTTAGGACTGAAACTGGTAAGACCTTTTGACCAACTTTAATTAACATTATGATATATTAATATATTACATATTTTTGCTAAAACCATAAAAGATAAGATAATATATAGAAGCGACTAATCTAGTGAATATTTCAAAGCTAGTGCTGCCATCTTATAATCCATACCTACCTATAACCTCATTTGGCTCCAAAGGAAAAACACATTCCTAACTTCACTTTTAATGTATGATGTGTTCCACAACAGTTAACTTTTCTATTCTGACAATTTCAGTGAACACTGAACATGTCCAAGAGAAACTTGCACATGACTTGAAGCATTCAAAGGACAACATGGACCATGGCAATGCAGGTCATGAAAAAGTAAAAATTGAGAAGCATACTCATCACGAAGAGTATCCAGATGTGGTCTCGTATAAGATAAGTGACACTAACGATCTGCAAGATGGCATTTCACAAACCCCCAGAGGAGCAGTTTTATCTGTTACGCTAGGTAAGTCATAGAACACAAATTATGTAATTTGTGGAATGGTATATTTGAACTATTCTTATAAATGAGCACTTTTTTGCCTAAATATTGTTGAATTTTCCATATTGCACACATCATTTCTAACCGTCTCACTTCAATAATTGCGGTTATTATTCACTAATGAATAATAACCGCAAATCTGACATAAATATTTAATAACGATTCACAGCTGAAAAAAAAACAATTATAATGTCACTGGTTCGTCAATGGTTGAAAGATATTTTGCACATGCATCAAGAAAAAATAACAGCCTTCATCATTACGGTAAGATAGTTGATTTGAACTACCTTGTGTAAAACGGCCATGTTCAAATTTCCTCAAATAATTTCTATCAAATGGTTTATTGAACTCTTTATATGTAAACGGAGCTTATTTTTTCATTTCTGCGATTTTAGCAATTTTTTTACCAAACTTATAGTACACCAGAGTTTTGAAGTTTCGTCTGGATACTTTCAGGTTTACTAATCACATTTGTTATGGCAATAATGATTGGCTGCAGACTGAAGATGGTCAAAAGAAGAGTCAAGAGAGGAAAGTCTTATGCCCACGATGCAGATTATCTAGTAAACGGGATGTATTTGTAATACAGTTATTGGAAACTATTGGTTATAACTTAAACTTAAAACTTGTACACCAAAAAGTACCTCATACTTACTTTGTTGCTATTGGCGCGGTGATATCAGTTATATCTCAACAGCTTTCTGTGTACATAGAAATGAAACAATTATTGAGCATATTGTTCAAGTATCATTGAATGTAAATATGATGTTTTAGAAATTGTAAAATATGATTTTGTACCTTGTTATGAAGTATTTGTGATAGGCTTGAAGGAAACATTGTTCGTTCTGTTGATTGTATAACGATTTTTGCCTAAACACGAGACAAACTTGTTGCAAGAATTCTAATTAGGTAGGCATTCAAAAAAATATCATTGATGTAAGTTAATGTTTGTTATGGAGAGAAAGAACTTTCAGGAAACAGAGATAATAAGGCATGAAATAGCCAATTTGTTAGTTTTTCTCATATATTATCATAAGACGTCCAGTTTCTATTTTCACATGTGCCCAAGAACTAAATTGGAGCCTCTTGAGTTTGTGATTTGTGTATAAATATTTTTTGACACGCATTACTAATTTTTTCCTAGGTGCTAATGGGGATTATAGAAATATTCTTAGCGGCAGTTGACCCATTACCTATTTTTAAATAGAAGATAAATGAATATCGATTAAAATTTACTTGCCATGAAATATAAACACGACGGTTCCTGGAATGTTTGATAAAATAAGTACCAATATTTATTCTTATGTTCAATTAACAGGCACCCAAAATCAGATGCATACCAACTGCACTCGACTGGACAAATATAAACTCCGGTTTAGTATAGCAGAAGATACTCTAAAACAGACGATGATGGCTGTGGTGGGGGATAGATCGCACATATTACGCTACTGAAGTAGAATACGAGGTGACATGTGGTAACCAACTGCAACCTATGAGAATTTGTATAATCCTTATAGCCAACGAGCTGTAATTGTAAAACGTCCGAGATGCCGTGGATGTCTGTCGGCTTGATATATGGTGCAGAAGGCCCCCTAAACTAGCTATCCTCAGTTTTGCTTTCGGTTGTGATCTGTAGAATTTATAACCTGGAGGTCACTCCGAAAGTAAGAAATGTGAAACCTGTCTGTCGACTAAAAAATTACATTCTAGGACTCATCAGAAACCCCGTGCTAATATTTTTTTTCACTCGATCTGCGAGGTCCAAAATGATGAGCAAATAACCGAATTTTTTTTTTATTTTTGTGTCCGAGATGCGAAGACCCTTCAGAACCTTTTCAACCTGTTTTTCCAGTATGAAAAAGTACCAAAATCCAATCGATAGACAAAACTATTCACCAGAATTTTTTTGGATGACGACGAATCGTGAAAATTCCAAAATTTGATGTTTTTCCACGTAATTTTCGGACTTATGGAGGAAAATGTCTGTCAACCATTTTTACTGTTAAATTGGACCCATAAACAGGGGTGAAAAAATAATTGACAGACAATTTCATCCCTTACCCAATTTCTGGTTTCCAGTCAACATATTATTGAAAATTGCATTAGCACAAAGGACACGTAGATAAATAGACACATTATTCTGGTTTTTTATAAATTTACACATTTTGGAAAAAATCGTGTAAGGAATGAAATTGTCTGTCTATTTGTCTTTCACCACTGTTTATGGGTCCAATTAGCAGGAAAAATGGTTGACAAGACATTTTCCGAAAATTAGGTAGCAAAACATTTGCTACCTAACAAGGAAATTTTCAGTCGCCTGAAAGAAATTCTGGTGAATAGTTTTGTCTGTTGATTGGATTTTTGCACTTTTTCCAACTGGGAAACAGGTTGAAAAAGGTTTTGATGGGTCCTCACATCTCAGGAGTAAAATTTTTTTTAAAATTCGGTTATTTACCCATAATTTTGGACCTCGAGGATCAAATTCCAAAAAATTAGCAGGCACTGAGGAGTCCTAGAATGTAATTTTTTGGTCGACAGACAGGTTTCACATTTCGTTCACATTCGGGGTGACCTTCTCGAGGTCATAAATTCTACAGATCACCAGCAAAAGCTAAACTGAGAGTACCGAGTGGTTCAGGGGGACCTTCCGCACCATATATCAAGCCGACAGACATCCACGGCATCTTGGACTTTTTACTATTACAGCTCCTTGGCTATTACATTAATGACTTGATTGCATACCAACTGCACCTAAGAGGATTTTTATAATCCCTCGCTTACATACGAACTGCACCTAATGACATTGCTTTATAATCCCTTGATTATTTCAAATCCTGTGATCACATACCAACTGCACCTAATAAGATTCCTTATAATCCATTGATTTATTTATGCATGAATTTGATGATGCGGATGAATACCTATGAGGATTTTTATAAGTATCCGATTAATGTCTGCAGAAATGATCATTGGGTTACATACCAACTGCACCTAAGAGGGTTTTTATAATCTATCTGAAATTCTGCCTTGGTTTGATGTTTATTTATGTTTGCTTTCATTTTCAAGGATATGATAATAACTTACGAAAGTGATTATACAATTTTATTCAATATGACACTTTCAATTAGTAAATAGTATATAACAATAACTTACAAATTACATTAAATCTCTTTGGATGATGTGTTATAATAAATGATATGTAACAAATTGTAACAAATAAAATAATATAACTGAAATATAAATTGTTTCTTTCAACAATTCACTCAAAAACGTACGCTAACGCAATGTAACCGTTACATTCTTATCTATAATACAAAGTCACTAACTTTATCAGGTATGTCAGTAATAATTATTTAACAATTATTATCAGATCTACAGAAGTAGATGCAAACACTTTCACGACTATACAGATTCAGAGTACTAATTTACACTTATTTTTCAAAATATTTTATACTTTGCCTATTTTAAATAGAAAAATAATAATTTTGTACTAGGATTTAGGAAATCGATTCCATAAACGAAATAAAGCTTGATATTTAGTATAAGAAATATAGGATGTATGATGTATGTAAAACCGCAAACCGCATGCTATATGTACAAACACTTATACTGAACTGGAACTATTGTTACATTGAGCCAGCATGTGACACTGTTGCTCTAGCCTCTGCACACTGGCAATTAGGTAAGCATTTTCAATATAGAGATCCTTAACTAGTAAATCCGTCCTTTCCAATTTGTCCAGCTGCTCGTTGCTTAGGCGGACTTGCTGCTCCAACTTCTCCTGCAGGTATTTCAACTTTGAGTGCAGATCGGCCCGTTCACCCCTGAACTGTTGCCAATAATCTAAAAAAAAATACAACAAGATAAATTGGTATATTTATCAACCATTGACACATCTAATCATCATCTATACATATTATAGTAGAGTATATTTTTACTCCACTCAAATCTCCGTTACGCCTAAAAATTCCGTTAGTTCGTATATGCAGAAAAAACGTCCACATGACATGACAAAATAATAACTGCACCTAGGAGGATCTTTAAAATCCCTTGCTTACTTAATTTATGAGTATATTAATCATGTGATTACATACCACCTAATAAGATTTCTTATAATCCCTTGATTCATTTAGGCGTGAATTTGATGATGGGGATGCATAGGTACGTATGAGGATTTTTATAAGTACCTGCTTAATTTTTGTATAAATTATTGTGGGTCCATACCACATGCACTCATTTTGTATAATGAGCAATGTCTACTTTTCCTGTGAGTACGGTAAAAATACAGTGTAAACTCTTTATGGCATATTATTAATTATAATAATTGAAAAGGAATTTAGCTCCTTAGTTGCTTTTTACAGAAAATAAAATACAACTTTTAAAAAATCTTTTTAATACAAAAAAAAATAGAAGTCGAGTTTTGTTTCGTATCTGTAAATGCCTGAACATATTTGTTTGCCTGACAAAACAAGGTTTAAACAGTTATAATTGTTAAAAAATAGGTATATATTCATAAAAACTAGCCAGAATTAAATTTACAACCAATACAACTAGTGTTTCTCAAAAATATGACTATATAGAATGTCGATTTGCACACAATTTCTAAAAAAGTGGAAATAAATAAAAGACTACTTACGTTGCAAGGTCTGCTCGTTGCAGTAATGCTGCTGCTTGATGCATATCTGCAGATGCCTCACCCTCTGCTCCAGGTAGTTCTTCCGGCCCGTCAAATTATGGAATGAGCTGATGGGCAGGACGACTGTCTGTTCCGAGTTGTTCTTCAGGTGCTGGAAGTCCTTCCAGTCCGGCTGAGGCGGGCCACTAATGCTAGTATCAGTCTTTTTTACCTCCTTGTCTTGGTTGTTCTTCTTGTAGACATTCTTGTCGTGCTTCCTCGTCCTCTTCGGCCTGCACGGCGTGGAGTTCTTCTCCAGGCACGCGGTGGTGGATGAGGTAGAGGGAGTGTTTGCCTGCGGTTTGGTGTTGTTCGTGAAATTCCAGTTCATCGGCAGGGAATTAGAATTCGTCGGCGCCTCGGAGTACTCGGATTTGCCGGAGGGATTGCTCTGTTGCTCCCAAACGAGCGACTGGTTGACGTATTCAATGTTGTTGGGTGGAGGGGAGGTTACGGCACTTTGTTGCGGTATCATTTCATCAGAAAATCGACTGGTATTTTCGATAACGTAACTCGAGAAATTCCGCATTTTGCCCAGTATTCTCTTCTCTTCAGTCTCGACGTTGACTTGTATGGCAGCCTCGCTGACCTGCTGCTGCCTCATGGCAAGTTCGGTGAGCTTCTCTTTGAGAATCGCAATCTCCTCGTCCTTTTTAAACAGCTCGTTTTCACTCTGCACTTTGTAATCTTCAAACTCTTGCTCCAAATCCGTAAACTGCTTCTCCAAGTTATATGTCTCTTCTATGGTCGGTAATCGACCATCTAGAGCGTCCTGATTCGTGTACTGCTCCTCGTATTCTTTCATTTTCACAATCAAGTCTGTTAATTTTTCACTATTCACCTTCTGCTCTGCCTCAAACATCTGACGCTCATCGTCCACCTTATTCTGCCAGTAGTCCTCACACTTTTCATATTCGTTACGTAACAGTTCCACGCAATTCTCCAGCTCATTACACTTCGCGCACAATTCTTCATTCTGCTGTTCCAGCTTCTTCACCTTTTCTTCGAAACTGTCCACAAAATCCGTCTGTATGTTCGCATCCACTAAAGACTTATTTTCTGATTCGAAGGTGTCGTTCTCCTCATGTTCCACTAACAGAGTCTGCTCCAATTTCTGATTAACGTCCCTTAACTTATCACAATTCACACAGTCTTTCTCGATCATCTTTCCCATCTCTGCCCTCACTTCGCATATAATCTTTTCCAGCTGCTTCACTCTGATGAGCAATTGTGAGGTGTTCTTTGCATGCGGCTCAGAGTCCTGACAACAAAAAATACGTTGTAACATAAAACGGTAAATTTTCCTGCACTGAGTTGTGAATTTCATTGTTATAGCTAAGAGCTATAACACACACTACTGTTGCAATCAAATGTTTCAGACTAATTGGGTGAGTGCACTTATTCTCTTACCTAATATAAAAAGTTAGAAAAGGAATTGAAATATTTATCAGTTTATGTAATAATTTATGTGTTAGTAGTTTTTATTTAAAAATTCAACAGGTCAGATAATATTATCATAATTGTTCAAATAATACAATATTTTAGGTTTTTCGTTGTTCCTGATATGTAAAATATTTGATACATCCATTTCTATAAACTTGCCATACCAAATAAAATAAAAATTATAATAATTAATTTTAATAGCGTAAAACCAGTAATTATTTAGAATGAAGAAGTTATGCCATAGGACCCCACAAAAACAACTGATCTACTTTGAAACGTTTTGAGTTTTTTTTGGTTTTATGTTTTTGTTGAAAGGTTTAAGCACATAAACCCATTAGTTTATCAGATTTCAAACCACTAAAAAATTTGTGTTTTATCACCCGGTATTTTAACCTCTAATTTATGAGACACTCTAACACAGCGGATCTGCTTCAAAATGACTTCCATTGGAAATTCAAATTAAAGTCTCAGCGCCATGATGGATTATCCCGTAAACTAATCTTTGATACATAGTTTCCATAGAAAATATAAGTCGGTATTATATATTTTTTGTCGTTTCCAAACCTCACTTATGAAATTGTCAACAAAAAAAATTACAGTCATCGTGTAATGTACTAAAGATTATTTCAGCATTCGGCCACTAGAGGTCATTACGCTTCACTTGAAATCCGAATAGGTAGGAAACTTGACATGTATCCATGCAACAGAACAATTTCAAAATGGCTTCCGTAGGGCAATTGGCAGATGTCAAGTTTAGTAATCTGATCATATTTAGTAATTTATAGTTTTGCTTTATATGTCTGTGTATATCGTGATATTTGAAATTATTTTTTATTGCGTTTTTAAAATAGGCTTGACAAAATAAAACCACATATTTTATAAAAAAGTGAAGTTCAACAACATCAAATGTAAAGATTACTGATCTTAATTCTGACTTTTGAATAGATTTCTCCGGGCATTCAAAAGTTTCAATGTCTGCAGGGTAAATCAGCAGATCATGACATTTTATATAACTCAGAGATACATAACCCCTAATTTAAGGGAATTTTATACATTTAAGGGGCTGCATAGACAAAAATACTCATACTTTCGACTAAGCTGTTAGAAATATAGAGTCCCTTAGTTAAGAGGTACAATAACTGTATAGTCACAGTACAATGGGCCTTTTCAAATCATAAAATGAACATGTTTATTTGAAGGCTAATTGATAGATATTCACCTCGTGCAACTTTGTTTCGAATATAAATTTCACAGTAATTAATAAAAAAATAAATTTTTATTATAGCAATCTGAACACTCATTTAACCTTGGGACTGAGTGACGTCACACGGCCCGGAATTGAGTTGGCAGCATTTGTCAGAACGCCTAAATAACCCACGCCTACAGCTGTAGTTTGATGCATTTGATGTAGATGCATTTACGTTCGGTTTTGTGCTAATGAATTGTACGGTCCTCTATGAATTGTATTTTGCTTTTTTTCTGTACAGTATGGTAAGAAAATGGAGCCAGGATTTTCTAAAGGAAGGGCAGAAAATCTGCCGAATGTTGATTTTAGCATGTCCACTCGTCCACGTTTTACGTATCAAATTTAGATTATTTATCAGCAGAAGCAGAGTCAATTTCAACATCAACTGTCAAAACAACTTTGGAATTTCACTAATACACCATTGTGTCATGTTCAAGGTCGTAGGCTCTGTGCACGAAAGAAGGATACATGACGTCACGTATAAGCAAGCACCATATTTTCGCATTTTTGAAAAAAAAATTGATAGAAATCGTGTTAAAACCAAACAAAATAATATGGCGAGATTTTTTAATAAACACTATCACAAAGCAAAAAAAAAATCATTAAAAGGCCCCATTACATGCAAGTTGCACAGGCTTGCGATATATTCTCCCAATTCTCCTCAGCCTAAGCTATAGTATTATATAAATGGAAATGGCTCATTGATTGACTAATATACTGATGGACAGCTTCAAACTATAACTTGAAGAAACCAACAATTTTTTATCCCCATCAAAAATCATCTATCCCAAGAATCGAAGTCAATAATTGCTCCTGGAGAAAATAGACCTTTACTTCTGAACAAAGAGATAACACTACATTGAAGAACGCCATACAACAACTCAAAAGATTCGAAAATTTGTAGACCCAGCAAAATATTAAAAATTCATGGCGAAAAGTAACATAATGGTGTCAACATTGATGGTGTCAACATTGATGGTGTCTATACACCATCAATGATTGCCCGAATCAAAGACATGCGAATTACGTTTTGGTGCGTTTTATTTGCATAGATTATAGATACACCCCTATTTAACGAAATGTCACTGGATAATATATTGTATGGCCTTGAACTGATTTGATTCAGAAAATTCAGACTTTATTACGATAGGAATAAATAGCATTAGAAATTAAAGAAAGCATCAACCCGAAGAATTCTTTGACTTAATTACTGGGGAAATTCTAGAACAACTACCACGTAAACTGAAACTTACCTGGGAGAAACTTATATATCTTATTATCGCAGCTTTTAGATTAAAATATGTTCCTAAGTTATGGATAGTAGTTGAAGTCACGAGTCCTACAGCCGGAACACACACTCCCTGCGATCGAAAAACTTAGATTAAAACCAATTACTGAAGGATAAATAAGATCTCAGAGCACCAGTTTGGCTTCCAAAAGAATCACTCAACCATAAGGTCATAGGATCATAGACACAGTTGAAAAGTATTTGGAAGAACTAAAAGTTTATTCTAATATCATCGTTGATGTAGCACATGCTATTATTGATAAGATGTGATATTGAACTGCTCTCACAAATATTGATTCTTCTATCCCAGATAGAGCTTTTATAATTGAGAATAAAGATGCAGACTTTGAATTAAAAGATATTCAAGCAGGAGTACCACAAGGCAGTCTATTAGGGCCAGTCAACAATATACTAAGCAATGGCAAAATTCGCCACAATAATATAATAATAAAGCAAATAATAAAGGTACACTAGTGTAAAATACATACATGTTTGCCGTCTGATTCTACAGATTTCAAAAGAAAAAAAATCAAAAACTGCAGCAGCTGTTACAGCAATTCAAAAAATATTAAAAGAATTTTATAAATATGAAAGTTTATGCAAAATTTCACTACAGATTTGTACTGATTTCTGCCCATGCAGCAAAATAAAATACATTATGACATCAAGAAAAACCAACACATTGTTGCTTCCTTCCAATCTGCTCTGCTCATTCCAATCTGTTTACTGTGTTTTTGTCGAAGTTTGCAAAACCTGAAGTCTTTTATCACCTTCTCCGTTACGCGTATTGCTGCTTTTAACAAACACCTACAGCGATGGGTTCCCCGTGAGGGACCCGCGTATTGGTTGGACATACTCAATAATGCCAGAGAACATGCTTTGTTGGATTTACGATGGTCGCACCTTAAGGATAATATCACAAAACGATGCCGGTCATTTAAATGTCCGGACACAGACATTTATGGACACGACACAATGGAAATATCCGAACATTGAAATATCAATATCCGAATCCCAACATAAATTTTCTTAAAAAAAGTTTAGGTTAGAAATTGCCACTTGATATTTGATGTAATTGCATTTGGAATTATTTAGCCAAGCAACAAAATAGCAGAAATACACATCGAGTTTGGTAGCTTCATATTACGACAATAATATGACCAAACCGGAAATAGAAAATCTGACATTTCAAGAGAAATGACATTAATATGATATATTTACTTGATATGTAATTTCCAAATTTGTCGCAGACGTTTAATTTAGAGTTGATGCATTTCAGTTTTTAATTTAATTCCTCAATAAATAGTAACGCCACTGGAAGGTTTTCTGAAATAATAATCCACATCAACTCTAAATTCTCATTACTGAACCACCCGGCAATGTTGCTAAGTTGTGCACATGCTACTTAATGTTAAAATTCGTCGTTGAAAAATTCGTCACTAACTTCAAACAAATTTGAGCGGTTAGCCCTGCAAATTCCAAACCTCATTCACCTTGAATTTTTTCCAATATCTTTTGCGTCATTTTTAGAATAGTCTCAATAAAAACCTACCTTTGCACACCTCATAAATCTCAACGTGAAACGACCTAATAATTATTTTTATTTCAGATGTTATCTTAATCCTTATCTTTAATGTGAACGACAAGACTGTTGACGTAATATTTTAACCACACTTGTAGATAAAACAGTAGTTTTACAACATTCCACAGGAGCAATAAATATTTACACCGACTGACTATTCAGGAAATTCAACAGTTAAAACAGTTTAACAAGCAAACTCAAAAAAACAATAACTACTATATTAAAAGTGCAGGCAGGAAGCAAGCTTCTCCATAAATAAAACAAAAACATCTAATCAAACGTTTATTAAAAAAAAACTCTCAAGACAAACTTACAAAAAAAAAAAGAAACAGTTTATGGAGAAGCTTAGAATGATAGCACCAGAGAGCATGAGGTATATGATGAAAGCGTTAAACGATTAATAAATTAATTAAAATGAGCGGCTACTTACTCGATAATACTGTTAGGTAGATCACACAATGCTAAGCTCCTTAGCTTCTCCAATTAACAAAAATTATGCCAAACAATTACGTAATTAACAGCTCTTAGTGCAACCATTCCACAAGACTAAGCAAAATAAAAACAAAAATATAACAGAATTTCCCATCACAAAGAGTTATCTAATCTAGCAAAAATACAATCAGTTAATTTGTAAAAAAAATCTCGAGATACGATTGTACTAACGCACTATACGGGGCAGGACAGAAAAATGCCAATCTTTCTCATACAATTTTTAATTGAACAGCCTTTTTGCAACCCATTTTACGGGTTAAATGTAAAAAAAATATATAGATTTAGTCGATTAATATGTAGTAGAATAGTTTTTTTTTAAATATATATATATACTCAAATTAGTACTTAGTAATATAATCACATTTGCATTTTTCCCTTAATAATTTTTTTAACGAAATGATGGATCAGTCTGAGATAAAAAACACTAATTTCCATCTAGTAGGTAAGTACTTAAATAAATATCAAATTATTTTGACCCAAAAAAATAAAATGAATTAATTCATATAGCTTTTATATTGAAAAAAAAATGTTTTGCCTTAATTTTCTTTTATTTCTTAACAATCAAATAACTGCCACTGTTTAGTCACTGCTTATATTTTTTTAATGCTTCTAAGTATGCATTTTGAACAATTTAGAATTATTTTTAAAATCGCCTGTGCAGCACTTTTCGAAACGATACCAGGTAACGAATATTGAATAGACAAACTACGCAAATTAATTAAAATCATTCTTTATACCTACTAACATCAGTCGAAAAAAAAAATTGTTAAGTATTGATATTAAACCACGAACAGTGAAATTCCTTTCTTTTTGGATATATACTATAAATAATAAACGTTTACTCGTTGCCATAAAATATTACTCTAGCCCGCTTACTGTCCAGACTTTAATTTAGGAACTTTTCATTAACAAAGTTGTTAAATTGTATGAAAAACATCTTCTAGGCTTTTTCTCTGTCTCTCTACAAAAAAACAGCTAAAACGCTACCTACTCAATCCTGAGACTCACCTTCGACTCATTCGTGGGCACCGGAATATCGTTCTGAATTAGAATCTGCTCCAGGAAAGCGATCTTTGCCTGCAAACGCGTAATCTCCTCGCTCTCCTTCTCTGACACGGACAGGGAAGAATCGCAACAATCCACCTCTGTATCGAAACCGCTCTCGCTAGACGTGAAGGGCACCTCGAAGTTGTCACCGTTGCCCCTGTGGAACTTCCTCACTTTTCCCAGCCTAGGGCTACCATAAGCTGCAAAAAGAATCACCTTTTTAGTTTCTCAAACCACAAACCGATATTAAACATTTTATAACATGCACACTTTAGGATTTACGCCGTTACTCTGAACAAAGCTAGATAAATGCAAGGCACTCGCCCCAGTTACCACAAGCCTTTATTGTTAAAAATAATCAATAACCCATTATAGATTTAAAATAGCCAGGTACCAGGAACTCTTATACCTTCAAGCACCTGGCAGTTAGTAAGTTTAAAATCTACTGTATTGGCATCAAGTCAAAATTATGATAGAAATGCTATACCAAGAAAGAGATGACATCACCCTTTTGAAAGTTTCAACAATTTGTTGCATGAAATAAGAGACCTTATAAATTATTTATCACATCCTGCATAAGATTAATGTACTAGATCAGACTACTCAGTTATTTTCAGGTCATTAGTAATTAGGCAATTACCTGTATAAGCATAGTATATATAAAAATAATTAGTTAAAACAGCTTCCCAAACGATACTAAACTAGAAAGTAGACTATGGCACCTCCCTCTAGCAAAAAGTCTTATCAAAGATAAGATATGGAACATGTTTTATAAACAATTGCTTTCTCTGTTGCTTGTCGCATTGAACAATTCAGGGAACATTTGTCAGTCAACAAGACCATTGATGAGTCAAAAAACCTATTACTGCCAAAATTCAGCAGCTTTCATTAAATAAACCATGATTATTTGTAGATGTATAATTAGGTTCAGAAAAAACACACATTAGTATTTGCAACATATTAGTATTTGGTAACATTTAAGGTCTCATAACTTTTTTTTATATGTTCAATTTTCATAACTTTTTTAGCAAACTGTAGATAAAGTGACTAATTTAAAGTTGCATCTCCAGTCTCTTGTTAAATTCATGCGTTTTAGTCACTATACCGGATTAATTAAAAGGTTGTTGTAGAACCCTAATTTTAAAACATCGTGTGGAATAATTTCATAACTAAATTCTTGTAAAATGCCAATTTTTTTGAAGAACCATGCCTTTCCTACATCTTGTATTTTAGATCATGTCTTTAGGTGTATTGGTTATTTTTTCAGAGCAAAATGAACTTGTCATCAACAAACAGTTTACTTTTAAGTAAATAATTTCATATAATCATTTCATAACCAAATTGCAGTCTAGCTACGCGGTGCCGCGGATGCAATTTGGGTCCAGTTGTTGGTCCGCAAGCTTTCAAACCAAATCTTCTGCGAACTGTCCACACACTGATATTATTTATATCCCGGACCTCTTGGAGTTGATTCCTTGACTGCACTGATGTTGAATGACAATCCCGCAAAGTTTGTACGTAAGAAATATGTCATAGCAGTAGGGAGTTTTTCGTTTCCTGCCGTTACCTGCTGCTATACGAAGAATTCTTGCAACATATAATTACGACCATCTTCAAAAAAGAGCAGCAGCTTTTGCCCAATTTTCCACACTTAAAACCATGGTAGGAGCACAGGGGGTCAATTTTTGCCTATTCGCTAAATAACGATATGTCTTCTTTGCGAAAATTAATAAAAGTAAGTTTTTCACCACAGGTTAAGTAACGAACGCACGTTTTCATCGTTTCACAGTGAGCGCTCAATATGTAGGAAAAACGAATATCGAAATAACTTAAATAGTTATGTGTCGTTTTGTCCCTTATAAAGAAGTATGGATACTTTAATCAATTTAGTTGTTATTGAAAATTTGGAAAGGGTTGAGTTACACCATATAAATAATATTCAACGACAGCCGAGAAATCCATATGTGGTGTTATCAGACAAAAAGTTGATGCAGATGTTTGTCCAAAGCTTTAATTCAATTGTTAATAGAAGTGTGGAGTTAAAACTGCACACATGAGGCCTAAAAACCGTGCCACGAATTTAGATATTGAAACACGGGTAAAAAACACTACTTAACCTACTAAACCAATCGTTCAAACTTTGATACATGATTTGCATAAAAGATGACATACTAATATTATCTGTTGTGTGACTCTGGTTATCTTTTGCGCAGTTGGCTACTAGCACCTTTAGAAATGAGCCTGTACCAAACACACCTAAGAATATCTACAACAAAACAGAACTACACGTGTAAATATTAAATGTTGTAATGGTCTGTTTAAAGCAAAATTTAGATGTTTATTAAAACATCCAGTATTACATTATTAATTTTGGAAAACTTATTGTTATATTTTCCGCTGATTATTCCGGATTTTTAACATATTCGATCAACCCCTTTTTCTGTTTGTCCGAAATTCTCGCACCTCTTGGGTGATCAGTTCATGTTGCTCTGAAAAATGAACTAATGCACCTAAAGACATGAACTAAAAAACTAAATATAGGAAAGTCATGGTTCTTAACAAAAATTAGAATTTTGCAAAGAATTTGGTTATGAAATTATTCCACAGGGTGTTTCAAAATTAGGGTTCTACAGCAACCTATTTAACCCTATAATCCTATATAATGACTAAAACACAAGCATTTAACAAAATACTTGATATCCAAGATGAAATGGGTCGTTTGATCTACACCCTGTATATTTCTAGTAGAACCCAAAGACTGACCCAGATCTAAAAAAGGATGACATTCTGTTTTGGATTGTTGTGGACGGACAGCACTTGCAAAAATAGGATCATCGCCGCCATATCCAGGAAAAAAATATGCTCACGAGAATTTATTTAAAATAATATAAACACAGGCAATTAAAAAATCCGTGAAAATGTTAGATGACATTAAAAAAACATTTTATTCAGCGAAATTACTTCCTCATTGAATCATTAGCAATGTTTACTGACAGCCGATCGCAAAAAATATGCCCAAAGCCTCAAAGTGGGTATCCTTGATATTTACATAAAATAATATGCATACAAATAATAAATATAGGTACAGATGCAATAATAACAGGTACTTGTATGAGGTGACGTGATACTTCGCATTCTCTACCATATTTACATTAATCAAATGTATACTTATAAAATATGTGCGTATGCTTGAAAAATATTAGGAAATACACAGAATTTTAATAAAAGTTTATTGAAGGTGAATAGTCTGCAAGGCAACTTTATCAATATTTCACTGGTAGCGCGTCCGCACCGAACTATTTTGATAGACAACTTGAAAATAACTCATGAACCGAATAATTTAATAAATCTCCTGTAAACCATTGTCCTTATGTGACTAACCCTTACTAGTCTAGTCAACAAGTTTAGTGCCATTTTGGAGAATTTCTCTTAGCCTTCACCGAAAATTATGATTTAGGTCTCATCCGATTCAGAATGACATCTAGAAACTTTTTGTGGGGCCGGTAAAAATTAGAAGTTATAAACAATTTAGTAAAAAAAGGGGGGGTCGTGTTTTGCAAATATCTCAAAAAGTAGTGTAGACATCAAAAATCGAAAACTCCCGGAAAACCCTACCATCAATATTTCTAATTTTAATTTAGAGGTGAAAATAGGGCCAAAACAGGTAATGTGATTCCCGCGCGCGCGGCCGATTCGGACACTTTAACAATACAAATTATTTAAATCCGTTAAATATGAATACTAAGAAATAAAAAAATTCACATACCTTTTGGATACTTGATTGAACAATAATCCATTGGAAAAAAAAATCCGTAATTTTTTTATTAGATATTCTTTTGTTTATTAACTTATTTTCTCGTTTTAAATTAACATAGAATTTGTATTCGATTGAATACAACGAAACCAACAATTTAATAAACATTACCCCATCATCAACATCGACAATGTCGGCCACCAAGATTGTAATAAAACTGCCACTAGTGCCACAGCAGATACATTTTTACAACTATGCCATCCTAAACGAAACAATAAATAAAAAATAATAACTCGTTTGTTAAACTTTGATTTTCTGGTATTTCTGTGTAATATTTCCTAAATTGTAATTTTAATTAATAAATTTTAGAAATAGGGTGTTAATATTTGTGTTTTATTATTACTGGTCGTAGAAAAAATAGTGTATGCAACTCACATTTAATGACTATTAAGACATTCGCATTTATTCTCATGCTCGTTAATAGCCAGCATTAAATGGTCGTTGCATAATATACTGTTATTATAAAAAGTGTACTGTTATTATAAAAAGTATAATAGGTAATGTGTTTCAAAAACTACCCAATACCAAAGTTTACAGAATATTATATCAATTGTGTCACGGGCGGTAGAATTCTTTGTAGCCCTTTGAAGTTCGCAGGTCTAAGCGACGCCGACTCATAAATCATAGCGCGGATATTTGGTGACATTTACGGGGCCAGTCTCAGTTCTCCACCAGGTGTAAACTTCGGTTTCAATACCAGGGAATTTTATGAAAGATAACAAAATTTTGTTTTTATACCGGTTAATAGACGGGATTTTTTTAAGCGGTTTTATTTAGCTTGATATCGTATATTTGTTTGTTTGTTTATATATGTTTGTTGCAAATCTTGCAACAGCTTTGAACTACTTCCTGATGAGATAGACTTGAAATTTGATGTTTTAAGTTTGAGTCAAAAATTGTATTGAGTGACCTTAAACATCGCAAAGTTTCAAGTTTAAGACAGATCGGTTTATAAATAGGAAAGTACGCCATTTTGGATCCACTATTTTATTTTTTGTAATACAAAATATACAATTTTATTGTCACCGGAACACTATACACCTACCAAGTTTCAAGTCTCTAAGCTGACCGGGAAGTAGTTGAAAACGCTGTTGTACGATTTGAAAAAACATTTATAAACAAACACACAAATATACGAAGTCAAGCTAAATAAAACCGTTTAATAATCCATGTACCTATACGCGAGTATACAGATTTCAATATAAATATTTAAATTCGTTAACTAAAATTGGCGAAATATCTGAATAAACCTTTTAAAAAAATCAAATTATCTTCTGTGAATTAGAGCATATTCTAAAAATAACAAAGGAATAATATTGATCGAGTTTATCGTAAAATATAATAATTAAATGTAAGCTCACTTAGCTTCGTCTTTTGGACAGCGGAAAAATGATAACCCACTTCCACGCTTTGTTGTGCTACCATCTACCGAACAATATAGCGTAGACATGTTAATACAATTAATCTCGCTTCGCGTTTCTGGTCCACTGCGTACAAATCGCCACTACTATCTGTTCCCAGCGAGAACCTGGCGCCCTATGTATGCGCTGGCGTCCTGGTCTTCCACGGGCGGTCTGCGAGGAAGGGGAAAGCAGAAGCGGCACGCAATGCCTGGGACACAACTTATATAGTATATTCTTTAAACTTTGGCATTTTTGGCAATACTATCTAACAAGTATAAGAAAATAACATTCAAACCGGTGCTGATTTAGGCAGAGCCCTTTAGAATTTAGACGACTACCAATGGCGGCCGATGACCCCTGGAGAAGCAGACTTTTCCCAGTCTCCTCGTATAAATTTACAGACTATAAATTTACAGACAAGCTATGTAAGTATAAGTTGCCCGGACTTCGCTCACCGATCTGTTAAAACGCAAAAACTAACGGTTATTATTTACAACATTCGCGAAAACATTACGCTACTTATCAGAAACGACGCATTGGCACAAAAACCGCGAACCACTTAATGATAATTACCGCTTGGACGTCGCATACCTCGCCAAAAATAATGCATCGGTATCCGGCGAACGCTGGAAGTCTACTGTCCGCGAGAATTCCATAGTTTTATTAGTCGAAGCAAACCAAAAAGAATTAACGTCAAGGTGCGAATTAGCTACAAGCAAAATGTTGTTTTGCCGCAAAAGGTAGTGTATGAGTTTGAATACATGATTGCGACGCTAAATTAGCATTACTAGAAATAGACGAACGGAATATATAGACTTATACAGCGTGTCGCGTCCGAAGCTGCGACAGAATAAAATGATTGACGCCAAGACGATTTTAGTATGTAGACTAGGTAGGTAGAAAACACTAAATAACCACCGCAGCATCGAAACTTGGCTAATGGATTTAATTTCTAGAAACTCAACATACGGACAAAGACGTTGCCTTGGCTGCCTCAATCGATGCAGGATAGACAAACTTTCTAAAGTGCATTTTTTTCTAATAAATTAGATTTATTGAACCGCTTTTGCAAGGCCGTATGCAGAAACGCGGGAAAGTAGTCGGTTTGTAAATAATGAAGCGATTTCGATGATTTCGACTTAAATTACGGAACACCTATCATGTGTATGTCTAAAATAATTAAGGCATACATAACTAGAAACTAGCAAATCCGGTTTTTAGCGACCATAAACGATAACGGACTAAAAATATGTAAGGTTTCAAACTGATTATTTTTTTCCAGCTCTGGTATTGTGATAGGTACCTAGCTAATTTTTACTGTAATTCGCATTTAACTGTTTACATAACTGCTTTATTTTCTTCAAATTTGTTAATAATATACTGTAATTTAATTATGTGCTTCATTAGTTTATGTTGTAGGTAAATGTTTCAAATCGGTTTTGGTAAACCCATTCTCGGCAAAAAGTCGTAATAATTTACCGAGAAATATTTTTTCCTCGCGTAGGTGTTTCACCGTTTCCTGTGAATCCGTTTTATTCTTGCCGTCCAGTCAAATTATTTTTTTCTTTTTAATGGATGCTGTTTCCGTTTAATATGCAACCAATTTACGAAAATTCAAGAAAATCATACATTAAAAAAAACAACTGGTAAAGATACATAAGTCCAGTTAACAATGCTTTTTATGTAAATTAATTTTTATTTTTACTACTGTTTATATTATTTACTTTTCAAATTTCACTAAAATAAACAACGACGGAGCTGGTTCTAAGGAGGTCATGGCGTCATCGTTTCTGTCATTTCTATGCAGACAAGTTTCTTTAACAGTTAAAAATATTCTATACATTACACTCGTGGGCATTTTCTCCATCAACTTGCATATGCCAGACCGCGGGAGATAAAAAAACATGGGTTATAACGACAAACATTTGTACACATGTTCCACACACGTTATATAGTGTTTTGGTGGACCCAGACGGATGAATCCACTAAGGAACGATGCACTTTTTTGTGTGACTGTTCTGATGCCTGCTTGTATCTTGTACTCTTATTTTGCAGAGAACAGACGGACGTTGCTTAATTTCCCAATTGTTTCCGAAATAAAACTAGTTAATTTACGGTAAGATCTCAAATCGAGGGGGCATATAGGTCTCAATAGAATTCACATGTATCATGACTGACTTCTATTGTAACATGGCATATGATAAAATATTTTTAACAAAAAAACAGAACCGATTCCAAAAAAATTCTAAAATGTATTCTAAAAAACTGCACGAAAAAGTAAAAAATAATTACGAAATTCATTCTTACTTAGAAAACAATTAATTTATTAGGCCAATAATATACAATTATTGTTATTTTTTGAGTCGGTGCCAGTCAAGGTTAACTAAAGTGTTCGCTTACAATTGAATACAACTGCCTAATGTGGCACCACAATCACAAATAAACCTAAATTCAAACTTCTAGTCGAATACAATTAGAGATGAATTTGTAAACCTTATCTGGCACAGACTTCAAAAATATCAATAATTGTATATTATTTTTAACTTATTCTATTTGCAGATGATACAACATTGACAAACACGGATGTAGAGTACAATAAATTAAAATCGCTCATGAAATAAAATACAACAAAATTGAAAAATTGGTTTCTGTCTCATAAAATGGACGCATAAAATTCCTTGGACGCAGAACCTCCAAACAACATCTACGTGTCTCATAAAATGGACGCATAAAATTCCTTGGACGCAGAACCTCCAAACAACATTTACGCTGCATTTGTTACCTTAGCGAAGACATAAATGTAGAAGTTCCAGAAAAATAAATCTTTAACATACCTTTACCCCGAGCAAAATACATGGCAGCCTTTATCGTGACTTTAACGATTACGATGCTTATAGAGTAAACACTCGTTGCAACCCCTAAATGCACTTCAACGACAAAAAAATCACAAACTCACCAAATCATGACTATCGTCTTCATTGTGAGCTGCTGTAGGTGACACTAAAATATGAACTGGCGTCCTTGTCCTTGACTACTAACAAGTTATTTTTTCACAGGTGTCCACCTAGTGATGTCAACAAACTTTTAGTACAATCACACACTTGTCCAAACATGCCAGAGCGAATTAGCATAAAGATAATAAAATCATACCAGACCGGACAAATTCAATCACTCCACTATCCAGCAGCATTCTATTACAGTGATTTTTATAAAACATTTACACAGCTTTTTCCACGGCCCAGTGAAAGTCCTTTTCTGAAACTACACCGAGCACTGCAAGCACTACACTGGACCAATATCATAGATTTGGTAAAGCCGTTCAACCGTGTCGAGCAAAAACTATAATAATTCCACAGGCAAATAAAAAGGCTTACACGCGCAATTTAATAATTACCACTCGGAGAAAAAGTTATTGGATTCCTATTTTCAAGAAATATAACAGGATGAAGTTAATAACAGGCCCAGAAAAAATACGTTTATCTTTCGTGCCTACTGCATTCTTCGCAGCTTTATTGAGCTCTGGAAATTTTATGTCGAATAATGAATAATAGACTTGCTGTAAAAAGCTACCAAATCAAATTCTTTTTATTTACAATCTCAGTTTGCTGCTGTTGCGTCAGAGTTTGTAGATTACCTAACACCGATGCAGTTTTTTTTAACTTTGTAGAATTTTATAAACAGTTAGGTAGCTTATAAAATCCCACACAAAAGTAGGTCCCACTTTTCTCTTAAGTAGGTATATGCTGGCAATACCATTATATTTTATTCACTTCTAATCACATTTAAATAGATTGCAAAGTATATCATGGTGTCTTCGATAAACATTACAATACTTATCAACCCCAAAGTTACAGATATAAAGAAGCGTATCAAATGAACACCTCTACCAAATTATTATCCGGTAAGGATTGAATTCCATAATATCTTATAATTTTTTTCTCTGTCTTTGGAAGTTTGACGAAGCGACATGGAATTTGGACTGAGGACAGGTCTTGCCCATGGGGAGCTGCTAAAGCAAAATTGGGGAAACGTGGAAAAAAAAAAAAGTTTAGGACAGCGCAAGTCCTGAAACTGCTGAACCGAAAATTCCAGAGAAACCTAAGAATGTATGGCTATGTAACAATTGCAGAAAACTTGATTGATATTCCGACAGTTACAACAAACTTTTTCTACTCCCATTAATCCAGTCAAAATAGACATTTTCAAGGTTACAATAATTCGCATCAAGCTGAAAATTGGTAGGAATGTTGGGAACACCATTATAAATGAAATGTGAAGTCCCATTGACCCCACATTCAAGGTCACAATTTATTCAAGGTCAAAGTTAATATGGGTTTTTTGCATTTTTTAACCAAACGGTAAGTTTTATCACAAAAATAGGACTTCTAAAAATTGCAGAGAAAACTGTTTGTTTTTAAGGATAGGTCCACACTTTTTTTTAAATTTTAAACTTAACGAACAGTTTGATGGGTAAAGTAGGTAAGTTTTTTTAAACTAAAGAGTACCTATAATTTCTAAGTGTATATACTCATCGCATAGCTGAGATTTCAAAGGACTATAATCCAAAATTTCGACGCGTACGTGCGCTGAAGAAAGTTATATGCAAAGATATGCGAAAATCGTCCCGAATCTAATCTAAATTATTTAGGGACATTGTGTCTGCGAAGGAAGGGTACCCTATTATTAAGTGATCAAAATTCGAAAACTTACGCACAATTTGAAATATTTTCATGGATGCCTTAAACTTCGCCATTTAACTGGGTAAAAACATTCCACGATTCACCACATGCTTAACCTACGCATCCATTCAATCCACGCACACAAACAATGTAAAGAAAAACTACTCACTAATGCTGAATAGATTGTTGTCCTTGCTGGGAGAGTAGTCACTCCTACGCTTCGCTCCCACTCCGACGCCCTCGCAGATAATCGAAATATTTTCCTCCATCGACTGGTCCAAGGTGTTGAAAGTCGGCGTGGGCGTACTGGACACTTTCGTCCTCATACTGGCCACCTGACTGGCGAGACTCTCGATCTCCGACACCATCTCGTCGTTCTTGTCCTTCAGCTGGGAGTTTTCCATCTGCAAAGCCGTGAGTTTTGCAAGGAGTAGCTCGCTTTCCTCGCGTTCTATCTCGCTGTACTTTTGCTTCTCGTTTTCCAGCATGCCGATTTGGTCATTTAGCGCCTCTTTGTCTTTCTCCAGCTCCGTTATCTTCCCTGATAATGCCTGGTTATCTTTTTCTACGTTGAGGGAGTATTTCTGCGCGACTAACAAGTCGTTTTTTAACTTCGTCGTTTCCTGCTCCAGATTTGCGATCCTGTTTTCTAGCGACTGGTTTATAAAGGACAACTGCTCCTTGTCTTTAGAATACTGTGCCGTGACATCCTTTAGTATATCCGAATGCCGTTGCTCCAACAATTTAACTTGGTTCAACGTGCTCTGTTCCATTCTGGAGTGGTTGTCGTCCACTTCCTGTGCTAGGAGTGTCGCTCTGTTATTGGCCTCGGCAACGTCGCCCTTTAGTTTCTCCCGTTCCGCATGCATCTGCTCCAAAACGCTTTTCAAACATCTGATTTCCGACTGGTACAGGGTTAAATTTGCCTGCAGCAACGTTATATGCGGACTTTGGTACTCCGACCTAGTCGCCTCGTTTATACCCTTTATTTGCTTGTCTAAAACGTTGGCTAGTTCCACTATATTAATCCGCCTTGAATTAAAGCCTAACTCGTGTAGAAGTTCCTTTGGAGAGTGTATTCCAACGCCTTCCCACATTTCTATAAGTACGTCAGTGCTGATTACGCCGTTCCCGTCTGGTCCCAAAGAGATGAATTGGAATGTACGCGAGTCGGGGAATAAATTGTCCGAAGATCTGTGCAGTACGGGATCAGAATTAGGCAGAGTCTGGTTTAACACCTCGAACCAAGTCTCGTCTTGCTGTAGCGCTTCTAGGAGCTCCTGGAAACTGATTTTGTGGTCGTAATTTAAAGTTAGTTTGTCGGAGAGTTGCCTGATTACGCCTTCAGCTAGTTTATGCAGGCCAATGGCATCACACACCAGAATAAGCTCCGTGCGATTTAAGTAACCATCCTCGCCCACCCCGAGCTTTTTCCACGCTTCGCGAAGCATTTCTTCGGTGCAAACCAGTTCAGGCTCGCAGGACAACGGGTGTGACGTCACAAAATCAGCGTTATTAAATACCAAGTCGTTAGTGCCTGGCAACGAAGTGCACCGTTTTAACTTGTAGTTAGTTTTTCTCTTCTTTGAAGACACCTCGGTCTGCGAATTGGATCTCTGTACTGAAGTATTGTTAGGTGACTTGTTGAAAGTAATGTCGTTCTGTTCGTTAAATATCGTATTCTCGTCGTTTCTCGGTCGGGACCTCCTTCCGTACTTTTTCGAGCCATACACAAACTTAGGAGAAACCTCTCGTTCGGGGGAGGTCTTCTCGCTATCCTTAATAATTTCCTCACTTTTTATGTTCTTATTATTTTGCATATTACCCAGTAGAGCCAATAAAGCATCTTTAAATTCGGTGAAGGTGGCTCGCGAGTGCTTGTCCTTCAGTAAGCATCGTATCAGCTCGCCGCCTTGTTCCTCGAGCTGAAGCGTTTGGCACAGCTGGGATAGCCCCTCTCTATCCAAGCTACCGCAGCTGTCTCTGTCGTGACTGTCGAAAACTTTCAAAAGCTGCTGCTCGTAGGGGTCCAATGCAAATTGGTCCATCATTTTTGCAATCTACAAACAAAATTAATTTCAGTCAAAAGCACCCAACACTACTCTAATCTGCAGGCTCCTAACACGTTACACAACAAGACTTTTGTTATTTTTGTGTTTTAATGGAGTGTAATTTTAGATCTAAGCCATATAAGTTTCAATTGCATTAACTGTAAAGCAGGAAACTATATAGTCAGGATCAGGAAGCAATGAAATTGTCATCAGATGTTCAGATTTCTCTCTAAGCACATTCCTAAATTGTTTTTGAAGCCATAAATAATCCTTTCAAGTATCCTATTCACACAGGAACTATAGGTATAAGGAGGTTTTAAATCACACAAAGAATAAAAAAATACATCTATGCTTTGTATTTCACATTACCTACTGTTAGGTGCAATCTAGGCTATTAATTTTTTTTTACAGTAAGGTGAGTAGGTACAGTTATTATATACATTATACATGCTAATTAAAATTGGTTAGCAAATTTCATACAATTATTATGTATTTGTGTAAGTATTTATTACAATTTTATGAGTTTCCCATATGTTTTAATGCAAATAAAAATAATAATTATTAAAACACGAAGATAATCACTTACAGATATAATATATAATAGGTATTGTACCTACCTACCAAGGATTATAGATTGCAATAATTAAAAACTGAAATATAAAACCTGTTATTTGCAATAATTTAACCTTAACCTAAACGTCAGTTAATTAATAGTTATGAACACAATGAATAAGGTGTGTTTTGGGTATCTCGCATGCATATTTAAGTTGCCCTTGTCTATTATTTATTATAACAAAAATTAAATACACTATAGGCGTAATGAACAATAATCAGTCAATTTATTCTAGTTATGTGTACAAAGGACCTACCTACCAGTTTTTCATTAGATGGTTCTTTTTATGGTTTAAAAGCGCTATTTAAAAATAAGGACCCACCCGCACCACTAAAATATTCCGAAATGATCTTTATCTAGGTATAATGATCTGGATTTTCCTGTCACTGATATCAGAACCATATATTTGATCCGCATGGTTGGTTATTTGTAATATATTAGCCTGAACACACACAAATAGGCTTTAATGACAACTGATAATGGAGACATGGATATGCCCCTCGTTAACACACTTAAAACTGACTAGTTAGTAACAACTATTTTGCTCAAAACGAGTTTTATTAAAAACAACTCACAAATACCTCAAACCAATCAGCAGGATTAAAAAATATCACATCCTCTACTCATGTTACAGACATCAACTCTTACTTCACAATAAATTAATCATATTTATTCGCCGCATATTTAGTAACAGTACCTGCGTTTTCTAAAGCATTAAAGCAGAATCCAAACTATGCTAAATATCTAGCACAACACTAATTCTGCTAGGTTTATAATTAACTTTATCCACACACAGACATTATGGTAAAATTTACACTAAATCATCCCCTTACATCTATTTATAGATTACCAGAGCCCGATCCAGATGACCTTTTCCCGAAATTTCCAAGCCAAACTCAAGTTTGCAGTAATAAAATAACATGCAGGATTATTGATGCAGTGTTTTTGTGCGTATATTCCTATTAACCGCGCCTTTATGGCCTCTATTGTAGGTTAATTGCCAAAACTGAAAAGCACTTACCCAATATAGCTCTGCATTGATTACAATACAAAGTAAATACAGGTAATGGATTCACTAAAATTGCAATAATACACAAAATATTATAAACATAACGGGAAAATTACTCGAGGCAAACGTCACGCAACTACAGCAGCATTAGCAGCAGCAAGCAGCAGCGATCACAACAAAAAACGAAAAAAACTGGGTTACAATTAACAGCACAGTTAACAGTGTTAACAAACACTGAATTACCCGCTGTTTTCGACAGATGTCACCAGCCACCACCAAAAAAAGTCAGTGCATGTAAAATGTAAACCACTTATTGACTTATTTATATACAGATATACACAAATATACATTCATTATGCTTCAATGTTTGTTTTAAATTTACCCGTCTTTGACCACCATTCAAATTATACTGTAAAAAATATAATCCACCAAGTACCAAGGATTTAATATAGTGCTGACATCTTCAAGCATCACCTTGAATTACATTTCATAATTCATTCTATCATTCATAACCTGCGTTATTATATGACCCCTGCGGTGCATTGGCCGATCGTTTCTATGAAGTATTTATTGTTCTATCTTTTAAGTTGAAAAAATAAATATGTCTCAAGAAATTGACGATGAACAAGATAAAGTGAGTCTACTTTCATTTATAATTATATTAATTTGACTGTTGATAAAAAAATACCGCCGATTGCTTTAATGCTGCTAGTGTGACCGCCCTCTTCTGTCTATTACAGGGACTGATAATATTTGGGCGGGATATTTCAAAGATTCCCTGCTTTCGCAATAGCCTACTTTACGGAATCGGGGGAGGACTTTCCTTCGGATTAGCGCGATTTATGTTCACCAGTCAGCCTCTGCGGTCTACAAATTTCGCAGTCTACTCATTTTCGCTTATTACCTTGGCTTACTGGATACAGTGCAGGTACCAATACTCATCCAAGAAGTTTGAAATTATGAAAATGCAAGAGCTGATGAAAACGCACGCCCTATTGGAAGGGACAGAGGAAGAAAAAATTCTTGATGCTGAATTGGGGTCAAAGCTCCAAGATATTTGATTTGTTTATCTTGTGTATATGTGTATTATATTCCGTTAATTATATAGTATAGACAGTATGATAATAGGTCTATTAGTATTTATTTGTATAGATACCTATTTATCTCAATGCAATTGTTTATCTCAATTTGTTTCCAATTTAAAATGCATTATCTCCGACCAGAGACATGCGCTTTGGTTGCCTGTTAAGCTTTGGGTATTTATAGTATTTATGAAATTTTAAATTTATAATATTAGTTGTATTGCATTGCGCGTTATTGCCGCAACAATAACATAATAATAGTGATAACATGGTGAACTGGTTCGAGAAAAATACGAGTAGTGTGCTAGTGTTTTTTGTTAACGGAAAAAGGGTAAGAAAGTTTCTATTAGCTGTTAAAAATTGTTTGCCGTAATGATATTACGTATTAGGTCTTTTCCGATATTTGCATTTTTTTAGGTAGGCTCCACCCAAGACCTAATTTTAAAGTCTTGGGCTCCAATACCTACTCGTCGTCGACTTATAAATGCCGTTGTTCTCGCTTTTTAAATCCAGTTCGCATTTAAATTACTTTTGCTTTTAGTTTTACTTACGTACTTATATTAACCATGAAACAAAGAATATCGTGATGCTGACACAATGGAAAATAAATGTAACAAGCAGCATCGCATCTCGCATCAATGAGTGTGTTATTTATATATTTCAAAATTATAGTTTCTTATTGCTACTTATCACAATTACGAAATATGTACGAACACAGTTAATTACAGTGGTAAATACATATACCTACCATGTATTTTGCGTCATAAACTGTTGATCGATAGTTACATATTTATGTTATAAGTTATAAGCATAGATTAATATGGTTTTAAGGATCCGATCCTTAGGATCGTAAACGATCGTAATGACGAATCATTTATTTAAAATATGATATACCTACATACTGAAAATCACATGAGGTGGACGACGACGGGCGCTTTTGACCAATCAGCGATTAATTGCCTGCTACGTCAAAATCGTGTTTTTTCTGTCAAAATCGTGCTTCTTATGTTAAATCGTCCACTTTTTGTGTCTCTTTTTATTATATAACGACGTGTATTATACCTAATTGTATCATTGGGTTTAACATGTAATTGACACACAACATGGTAGGGGACAGTGTTGTACCTTGGACCAATATTTAGAAAAAAAATGTTTTCTCGGAATGATGAACAACTAGGATGCCAATTAATTTTACATGAAAAATTTCTTTAGAGATTTTCCTAGGTATGCCTCATCCTGGTGGTTATGCAAAACTAATAGACAAATATTTTTGAAAAGAAACACGTTCATTGGTCCAAGGTATAACAACGTCTTGTACCTTCAACCTGACTTGATTGTACCTTTTGGAGCAGAATAATGAAAATCTAGTATGCGAGCCATTACTTTTATTCTTGGTATTAGAATATACAGGAACAATAATTGTAGTCTTCACATCACCTTAAACTCGTAAAAATCTATATCAAAACAAATTTGAAATGCTTGTCTTCTTGACGTTCGTACCTTTATGGGAATAGTAAGTAGTTGTAGTATTATTTCATCCGACTGTATGAAGGACGACTTTTCTTCACAACTCGGAATAAAGTTTCTGGCAGCAGTTGTTCCAGATATTTTGGGACAATACAATACTTGATAATAAATCCCCCATTAAAAACTTCAGCAATTTCAGCCACTAAATGAAAGAAAATTTTATCTCCACATATATGAACCAAAATAAAGTCTTCTTTCTTTTGCTAAGAATTCCTTTGAATAATGCATTTTCTTATACTCCTCTTCTTCGTTTCTTAATTCTAAGAGAATATTTCTTCGTCTGCAGATAAAGAATCTTCTAGGACCAGACTTTCATCTTCACTATCACTGTTACTGCTTTCTATAAAGACCTTTTTCTTAACTCTCTCAACTACCGGTGGTTTACCACTTTTCTTGCCCTTACTCTGCTTAATTTCATATTTGATGGGCGTTTCAGTCAAAACAGTACAATCAGACGGTCAGATATTTTGATTAACTCTCCAAACGTAATAAAACACACGCAAACATACAGCACAAAAATAGTTCTTGTCTTTTATTTATTAAAATATTGCGCAACCATCCACAGCCATATGCAAGTTAACAAAAACTGAAAGCACGCGAGATCTGGAAGCATTTAATACAACCTTTGATTATAATAATCAAAGATACAACGTCGAGTCCCTTCAATAGGAACAGTTCATTGTAACTTGGGAAACCGTGGTGTGGTCCACGGTACAATGCGGTCCAAGGTACAACACTCTCCCTTACATTGAAGGTTCCCCTTGATCTCTCGGAAATGCTCTCATCTAAGCAAGAAAAAAATCAAATAAAAAAACTCAATACAGTCGCCAAAGTCCCGGTATTATTGAGGTCACGTTTGTTTACCTTTCCCCCAACCGTGTTTACCAATATTTTTGTGGGCTAAATTCACATTTTATATCCCACCATATATTTCACACGATTATTTAAATAACACTAATCACTGAATGAACACGGAGCAATTGATTTTTTTTACTACACTTCCTGAAAAAAAAAGGCGCGAAATTACTTTGTTTACGTCGGAACTCGCGAAAAGCAGGAGCCCCGTGCTGCGTTGCCACGTTTCTCTGAACACGGCTATCTATAGAGGTGGTTATGTATTTCTCAACAACATTGTTTTTGTATTTTAATATGGTTGGCGAGTTGGCTGGTACACGGGGCACAACAAAAATGAGCCAAGCCAAGTAGCCATTGGACGGTTTTTAATTTTTATATTATATTAGTTATTTTACAAACAAGGAAGCCTGTGAGCATTTGTATCACGTCATATATTAAAATACAGTTTTTCTGTGGACAAAGCTGGGACAAAGACACCCAAAAAAACATGTGCATCGCCTTTTTAAGATTTTATTAGCTTCACTTTAGTATGTGTGTATGTATACGTATGTATGTATCTTGTCACGGAATCTTTGAACGAGATTTTTACCAACCTCAAACCGTCAGATTGAACTGAGACTATGAATATTTATCAAGGACCGATGACAATGATTTCACAACTTTGTCCTAATGTCCTCACAAGGATCATTAAAAACCAGGATATAAAAAAATTGTCTCACATTGACGCATTCGCTACAATATAGAATTTACTGAAAGTTATGCATTGATTAAATCTCGGACCACACAACACAAAAATTAATATTTTTCATAGCAGAAAGAAAAAATCAACAACATATGTTTTGGTGAAAAAAATTATAATTTAAAAAAAACTAAAAAAACACGCTTTAAAGAGAAATCAAAAATGGACTAACTATTTTGTGTAACTCGCATCCTTTTGCGGAACTCGCTAGCGCCCGTTCCGCAGAAATCTGCTCGTTACACAAAATAGCACTTTTCCCAACTGGTTACATAAATAGCTATTACAAAACCAGTTGCGTCAAATTTTATTTTTCGGTACTGGTTGTGGAAAGTATGACGTTTCCTAAAGTCAAATGGTTTTGAAAAGTGTCACTTAATTGTCAAAATTAGTAAAATTAAATATAAACGAAAATAAATTCAATGGACAATTAAGTCGTACTTTCCTATATTTACATTTTCCTGCACATCCCTTCGTACAGTGGCAAAAAATTGAATTAAACAATATGCCTGGTGATGGTGGTAACTGCTCTGGTACTGGCTGCAAAATATAGTTCTTCCTAATCCAGCCCCGCTGCTCAGGATCAATATCTTTATGCACGCTTAAAATTGTTCAGGTCAATATCTACACACTATATTTCATAAAAAAATACATTTCGCATGCAAGAGAACCATGCAAACAAAAGTATTTTTCCCTTTTCACTTAGTCCGCGTCGTATCTCCAAAACGGTTAGGCCTGAGAAAAAATGTATAGGTCCTTTAAGGTAGATAATTTATAGATATACAACTTTTATAATAGGTGTTGTTCTCGTTTGGGCCATAGAAACTGAGTTAAACGCGAATCCGCTCTTATTTAAGATGTCCATATAAACACAATAAAATAAAAATTGTTCGTATGGCACAATTTTGGCAGCAAAAGTAGTTTGGCAGAGTATATTACTGTAAGATTTCTTACAACATATAGGTACCTTGCATAGCTAATTTTCTCTAAAATGAGACATGTACCTATGATGATAGTGTAGGTAGCTACTATGAACTTGCTTTTGTAAACTAATCCTCCGCGGCAGAAGTAACAGTTGGAGTAAAACATTTTTTTTTTCTAATACAGTAAGTAATAGTGTGATAGTTTTTGAGCACGATTTCTATCGATAAAAAAATTGCAAACGTGAGGAAATTAAGGGTGCGCTTATACGTGACGTCATGTATCCTTCCTTAGTGACGTCACAGAGCCTACGACCTTTAACATAACACAACGATGTATTAGTACTATGTACTATATATATTCCAAACTTGGTTCCCTGCTTTTTCACAGTTGACTTTGTTGACACTTGACTTCAACTGATAAATAATCTAAATTTGACATGTAAATGTAAAACTCGTCTACCATGCTAAAGTCAACTTTCGGCAGATTTTTTTGCATTGCTTTTAGAAAATCTTGGCTCCATTTTCTTACAATAATGTACAGAAACAAGCAAAACACAATTCGTAGAGGAACGCACAAAACATAACCACAAAACTAAGTGTAAACAATTACAGCTGTGGGCATGGGCTATTTAGGCGTTCTGACAAATAATGCTGCCAACTTCAGCTTTCTCCGCAGGCATGGGAAAGCGCCAATTTTGTGCGAGTTAACTGACGACTAAATTAAACATTTTTCGTTTTTGTATGAACGTAGAAAAAATAGTGTATGCAACTATTGCAACTCGTACAAAAAGTGTTTATTGCACTCGACGTGTTGTCTAACTCACGTCAATTTCACGCCGCGTGCAATAAACATTTACTTTTTGCACTTGTTGCATAAATAATTATTATGAAATACTGTGAGATTTATATTCGAAACAAAGTTGCACGAGATGAATACTTATCTATCAGTTAGCTTTCGAATAAACTTTGGTATTATTTTTTTGAGATTTGACGATTTGGCCCATTGGCTTTCATTTTCCTTCAACTGTTTATATCTAGCGGATTACTTGATTTGTTTTAGATACAGGACGAATACATCGATCCAGAATGGACATTATTATACTACTTGCGAAATAAACGTATCCTTAAAAAAAAAAAAAAAATTATGTTGGTAAATAAACTTTCTATTTCTTAAAAATTTTTATATTTTCTTTAATATTAGACATACAGTACGACTATGTGGAACAAAATTAGGTTGTGGAGAAGGTGGATGTGGTGCCTGTACTGTGATGGTGTCAAAGTATGACAGAAAACTAGATAAAGTGCTGTATCCTTTTTAAAAAACCTAAATATTTTTTAGTGCTCTTGAATTTTTAATAACAATATCAAAGGTTAGAATTTAATTTAGCAAAAAGACATATTAAATCTGGGAACTGATTTGGTTTCATTATTTTTTTAACAAAAATCAAATTTTCTTTAGGACACAAAATTGTGCAAAACAACTAATTTCTTAAAATTCTTTAACCTACACCTAGTCATCTACCCGTCAACGCCTGTCTAGCCCCGATATGCTCAATGTACGGTTTAGCAGTCACCACCGTGGAAGGTATCGGCTCGACAAAAACCAAACTCCACCCAGTCCAGGAACGGATTGCAAAATCCCACGGATCTCAATGCGGATTCTGCACCCCCGGAATCGTCATGTCCATGTACACCCTCCTCCGTAACGCTCCAAAACCTACCATGCAAGACATGGAGGTAGCTTTCCAAGGAAACTTATGCCGTTGTACCGGTTACAGACCCATAATCGAGGGCTATAGAACTTTCACAGAAGAATGGGAACAAATTCAAAATGCTAGCAAGCTGACTAACGGAAAAACGAACGGTTGCCCTATGGGGGACCAATGCTGTAAACTACAGAACGGCACTAATGGTGTCAACGGGACAAGTCCTTCAACAGAAGAAGAAACTTTATTCAACGTTAGCGAATTTACTCCATATGATCACTCGCAGGAACCTATTTTCCCACCAGAGCTGAAGCTCACAGATAAATATGATAAGGCGTATCTAATAATCAAAAGTAAAAGCATGACATGGTATCGCCCTACTAGGTTGTCAGAACTGCTGGAGTTGAAAGACAAATATCCAGATGCAAAAATGGTTGTGGGGAATACGGAAGTGGGAGTGGAAATGAAGTTTAAACACATGACATACCCAGTGATCATACAGCCTTCGCAAATTCCTGAGCTGGTGCATATTGAGCAGACCGAAACCGGTGCTAGAATCGGTGCCAGTTCTACTTTAATAGATGTGGAAAAATTCTTACGGCTGCAAATTAAGAACCAGCCAGAGTGCAAGACCAGGATTTTTTTGACGATGGTGACAATGCTCAACTGGTTCGCTGGTAAACAGATTAGGAGCGTAGGAGCTCTCGGAAGCAACATAATGACTGGCAGCCCGATCTCTGACATGATTCCTGTACTAATGGCGGCTAGGGTTGAGTTAGAAGTGCAAAGTAAAGTCAATGGTATACGTAAAGTGGTGCTCGACAACGACTTCTTTGTCGGTTACCGAAAAAGCGTGGTACAGCCGAAGGAGATACTGCTCGCTATACATGTACCGTATTCAAAGGACTTTCAATATTTCCAAGCATATAAGCAAGCCAGGCGACGTGAAGATGACATAGCTGTTGTAAATGCTGCGGTTAACGTAACTTTTGAACCAAAATCAGATGTCATTGCTAACATAAGCTTTGGATTTGGGGGTATGTCTTTTAAAGCAGTTACAGCACCTAAAACAGAGGCTAAATTGAAAGGCTTAGCATGGAATAAGGGCACTTTGGAGGTGGCATATAATTGTCTGTTGGAGGACTTACCGTTGGATCCCAGCGCGCCTGGTGGTATGATTCAGTATAGGCGGTCTTTGACCCTTAGTTTATTTTTCAAAGCTTTTCTCACAATATCTCAAAAGCTGCAAGAGTATGTGCCCCACGTATACCTTAACAAAAGAGACTTAAGCGGAATTGAGCAGTTTCATGGCCAGGAGCTAAAAAGCTCGCAGTATTTTACGGTGGTGCCGAGCACACAGGAAAAAACCGACGCATTGCAAAGACCCATTATCCACATGTCCGCCTACAAACAAGCCACCGGTGAAGCCGTCTATTGCGATGACGTACCCTATCAAGAGGGCGAGCTGTATTGTGCTTTCGTTCTCAGCACCGAAGCACACGCAAACATCACGAAAATTGACGAATCTGAGGCTCTAGCGATGGAAGGCGTCCATGGATTTGTTTCCGGCAAGGATGTCCCGGATAAAACGTGGGGAACAGTCGTACACGACGAAAAAGTCTTCTACTCGGATAAAGTAACCGCTCAAGGTCAAATAGTAGGTCTGATAGTTGCCGAGAGCCAGAGCATCGCTCAACGAGCAGCTAGGAAGGTAAAGATTGAATATCAACAGCTGGAACCGGTGATCGTTAGTATAGAGGATGCTATTAAGCACAGATCATTCTTCGGGGATCCTCACAGGGTGATTAAGCGAGGTGATGTTGCCAAGGTGTTGCGGGAGGCACCCCATGTGGTGCAAGGAGAGTGCAGAATGGGGGGACAGGAGCAGTTCTACCTCGAGACTCAGGCATGTATCGTGATACCGAGAAACGAGGATGGCGAAATGGAAATTATCTCGTCGACGCAGAATCCAACAGAAGTAGGGGTAAGTTTCGTGCCCATAATACACATTATTTGTCGATGTAATTTTTATTTCATTAATAGTAAGTAGAGTACCTCTTTATTATACATGAGCAACAATCCAGAAAAGCCCCAATTCCAATATAAATGGCAGAGAATCATTACAAACTAATTGTATCTGAAGCTGGGGAAATTGTAAAAAAATACTTTGTGAAGTAGTAGCACTTCTTGTAGCCACAAAGGTTGTTAAAATTAAGAAGGTATTGGCAGAAATATTGTTATCATTTCACTTGTCAGCTAACAAGTGAGATCGCCTTAACAATATTGTTTTGTTTATTAAATAAGAATAACCTTGTATTTGCTCTTACTTTTATGATCTTTTTCCTGCTTTCAAGGAATTTTTGCAGAGAAAAAAATATTCGCCCCTTATTTGTTAGTGGTTTTAGATGAAATTGATTTAAGTGATTTAAGTGTAACTATGATTTCAAACCAGACTTTTGATAGATGCCAATAATTGAGGATCAGGAGAAAACAATTATGTGACTTGAATGATCCGTTAGGTCTTGTGGGATAAGTGGATTTACAGATTGTCTAGGGAATGTGTTATTCAACTTGACGAAGAATTTCCTCTTTTATGAACATGCAGAGAGAGGAAATAGCCATTTCAAAATTACACAAAATTTTAAAACCACATAATTATATACCACATATATCGTCATATTGACTGATGATATACCTATGTTCTGTTTCATAAAAAAAAACAATGATGTTAACTCAATTTTGTGTTAACTTAAAAGACCGACAGTTGACCGATAAATTAAAGACCGACAGTTGACATCTAACAGTTCACATAAACGTAGAAGTTCAAGGTGATAATCTGTTTATGCAGATTTTATTTTGCTTTTAACATTTGATTGTCAGAAATAATAGGATTTCCTTTATTTCTTAAATTAATGTTAATTAAAGATAATTATTTGTTTTTAGAAATTAGTTGCTGAGATTCTGAATATCCAGCAAAACAAAATAGTAGTGAAAGTAAAAAGACTTGGGGGAGGTTTTGGCGGGAAAGAATCCAAGGCAGCTATGGTGTGCCTACCTATAGCCGTCGCCGCTAAGAAATTCAACCGTCCCCTTAGATGCATGTTGGACAGAGATGAAGATATGATCATGACAGGTGCTCGCCATCCATTTTTAATGAAGTACAAAATAGGATTCGATGGAAATGGAAAGATATTAGGGTGTGATGCAGAGCTATATTGTAATTGTGGATATTCCTTGGACTTATCCCTTTCTGTAAGTGCATAAATAATGACACAATTGTCCCATTTTTCATGCCAGCTCTAGGTATATCTACGGATAGATCCATATGTAGTGTTTTCATTAGTATGTAATGTAAACGATACCGGCCTAAGAATTGATCCTTGGGGAGCTCGCAAGATAAATAGATAGAGTAATGGGCTAATTTTGTTACTCCAGTTATTTTAAATAGATCAACCCTTGTTGCAGGTTTTAGAAAGAGCTATGACACACTTTGAGAACTCGTACAAAATACCTGTCGTAAAAGTGGTTGGCTACCCTTGTAAAACAAACCTTCCTTCAAATACCGCCTTCCGAGGCTTTGGGGGGCCTCAGGGTATGTATGTTGCTGAATGTATGGCGCAGCACATAGCCGATTACCTTGATATAGACGCTGCTGATGTTAGTTACATTAATCTATACAAAGAAGGCGATATTACTCACTATAACCAGAAACTGGAGAACTGCACGTTGGATAAGTGTTGGCAGGAATGCACTGAGTCTTCTGGTTACTATGACAGGAGGAAGAAGGTCGCGAAGTTTAATAGGTAAGTTGGAGGTGGAATATTGGTTTTATTTACTTCTAAAACAATATAAATGCTTCTAATTGTTTGAATTTAGAAGTAAATTAGGAAAAACTGCTGGAGTTTGAATAAAACTGTCTGATACAGGTCTAACAGACATACATCTATGCAAACTAATATCTTATATGGATTTTGGGACGTTTGAACTACTTTTCAAGATTCATAAATCCACGACAGTTGTCTTCATAAAAATGAATGAAAAAATTAAAATTTAATTTTATAAATTATAAACTTGTCTGTAAGACAAGTAACCTTCCCGAAGTCCAGACTTAAACCCTACTGAAAATGTATGTGGTTTAATGGTCAGAAAGATGGCTCCACCCCAAAAATTATAACCAATTGCTTGAATGCATTCATGAGCAATTTAAGTCATTCTATGCCAATGCGTTTATAGCTATAGTGATTGGTGGAATGACAAAATATGAAATTATTTTATAATCTTTTCGATTATTAATTAATTAATTTGTTAATTGCATATTTGTTTTAAAAGTTTGTTTTTTATGGTCTTTTTATATTACTTTAATAATAAATGTTAATAAAAACAACTTGTTGCTGGAAAATTTATTTGTAATTTTAAAGAAGTTCGTAAATAAGAAAAATTTTTTGAAAAATTTAAAATAAAATTTCCTACCCTTTGACCCGATTTTTATGACGCTGACCGTACATTATTATTAATGTATAATAACGGAATATTATTATTGTAAAACATTTGACCTATGCCGAAAAAGATAATAAATAAATAAATACGAGAAAAAAAAATATCGAGGAATTTTATTACAAATTGGGTAAAAAAATATCAAAAATTACAAGGCATAATTATGTTATAAAAAACCATTGAGCAATATCAGGGCCACCACGAACCACATGGTTCGAAAGATTAGAAATAATAATTTTTTTTTGGTACCAAACAAAACATTTTATCTACAATTTCCACACTTCTGTTTATATTTGAAGCACGTTAAAAACATTAATCTATATTTAAAGTATGTTATCTCCTTTTGAAAATAAAAACATTAATAAAATATGCCAACAATACTGTATTGACCTAATGCCCTATATAATTATTAATATGTAATAACTATATAGCATTAGCGTGCTATGAAGAGATTAGGAAAACATCAATGAACTGCCACAAAGAGCTTTTTTTCAAATATTGGTGCATATTTCATATACTTGCATTATACCAATTATTGATTAAATCCTGTCTCATAGCCTTCATATAATGGCGTTGATTTCTAGGGGCAACCGTTACAAGAAACGCGGCCTGAGCATAATACCGACCAAGTATGGCATCGCCTTCACTGCTCCATTCCTAAATCAAGCAGGGGCTTTAGTATTAGTTTATACCGATGGGTCAGTGCTGCTATCGCATGGCGGTATAGAGATGGGTCAAGGTTTGTACACTAAAATGATCCAAGTTGCAAGCAGGACTTTAGAAGTTCCCGTGGATAAAATCCATACTAGCGAGAGCGCCACAGATAAGGTCCCTAATACCTCCCCGACTGCTGCTAGTTCAGGATCCGATTTGAATGGCATGGCTGTTTTGGTAAGCCCAAATAACAATGTTTTATGTAACTGATATTCAGAACATACTTTTTGTTGATAAAAAGCCGTATTAGTAAAAACCTTTTGAAGTAAATATCTTCTTAAATATTTTAGGAAGCTTGCACTATTATTAAAGAAAGACTGAGGCCGTACAAGGAGGCCAATCCCAAAGGTACATGGGACCAGTGGGTGAAAGCGGCGTACTTTGATCGTGTGAGCTTGGCGGCCACCGGATTTCATAAAACTCCCGATATTGGCTACAACTGGGAGACGGGGGAAGGGAATATGTTTAACTATTACACCTATGGGGTTGCTTGTACGGAAGTGGAAATAGATACTCTTACGGGCGATCACCAGGTGTTGAGAACTGATATTGTGATGGATCTAGGTCAGTAACTTATAGGCATTATAACGTCTTAATTTTTTTTTTTGAAATTATTTTTCAATTTATTTGTTTCAAATTTTTATGAAATTATTTAAATGCTGTGATTGTTCTAGGGGAAAGTTTGAATCCAGCAATTGATATTGGGCAGATAGAAGGTGCTTTTATGCAAGGATACGGATTGTTTGTACTAGAGGAAATGGTGTACTCCACGAAAGGAATGACTTTCACCAGAGGCCCGGGGACATATAAAATACCGGGCTTCGCAGACATTCCTGCGGAATTTAACGTATCTTTGTTGAAAGGTGTATCCAACCCCAGAGCTGTGTATTCATCGAAGGTAACATTTTTGGCGGTTTATAAGTTAAATATCGTTATCCTCTTCTGAGTTAGTAATAAACTGTACGTTATATTTCAGGCTGTTGGGGAACCCCCCTTATTTCTAGCGAGTTCTGCGCTGTATGCTATCAAAGATGCGATAACGGCTGCCAGGGGAGAACATGGAATACGGAGGTCGCACTTCCGATTAGATTCCCCAGCTACTGCAGCGAAAATTCGGATGGCTTGTTTGGATCCCATAACATCCAAGGTAATGACTCGAATTTATTAATATATTTTCAACGATTAAGGCACCTACAGCAATAATTTACAGAGGTATATAAAAATGAGTAGATACCGCACATAAGAATACGTGTGTACTACTACTTCTAGAATATGTGTGAAAAGAAATATTCAATTAAACAAAAATACTCAATATTTTTGACGGAAAATGTGACCCAGTTTCCTCAGTCCTTGTCATTCTGACGGCTAACAGGTTTAGAGGAAAATAATAATATTAATGTCCTACTAGTCTCTTATTTAAAATAACCACCATATTTTGACATACATTAAATGAGAACTAACGCCCTAGGGCGTTATGAATATCTATAACGCCCTAGGGCATTATAAATTTATAACACGTCACCATGGAAATAAATCAATTCTAAAATAGAAATTAGAAATAACCTTTATTAACGTCAATAAAAATGTCAAACAAATGTTATATTTCATACCAACTATTTTGTAACATAAAAAGTGCAATTGTCAAAGTGACCCGAGAACGTAGAATTTTTGTACGTTGAAGTTACTTGAGATAATCTCAGTGGTAGATTCTCTCAACATTTTAACTACAACACAACCCAAAACAAGTAAATGACTGTTATTGATATTTTCTTTGTCAATGCGTTGCTATACAACGGTGGCGTTTACAAACAATATTGCTTTTTATTCTCTTTTAAATTAAATCGTTCTGAACATAATATATGTCAAATTAATAAATCGCAAATGTCAAAAAAAAATCGATTTAAATAACGGCCTAATGGACATTAAACGTTGAGGGCACCACCATGGGTGTTATAGGATAATGAGGCCCTCGGTCAACGTAAATTCCCTCGGGCCAGATAGTACACTACCGACCTCGGTGCGTTATTATCCTTATAACACCCTTGATACCTTAATAATTACCATTTGGCACGATGAAGCTTTTTTTGTTCACTTACCAACCAAGGGCCCACGCCAAGATATTTGGTACGTGAGGCAAATATTTGCTTGCCGCTCTAAGATATATATGCCGCCCTGTATATAAATATATAAGCCGCCCTAAGATGGAACAGTGATTTGTTGCAGGTGTCACACTCGACAATCGCGCCCTCTCTTTTTTTCGGATACAAAAAATTTTCTTATGATTTACGCATAATCTTTCAATTAAAATTTAAAAAAATTAACTTTGTAATAAAAAATCCGCGTGCAGCACAGTACACGTAATAGAAGAGAATACTTCTTTACCTTCGTTGAGAGAGAGAGAGAGAGAGAGAGATAGAGAGACGGGAGAGAGAGAGAGAGGAAGAGGTAATGTACATATTGGCTTTATGGTAACTGGAGTGTGACAGATTTGTTCGTGATTCTAAATGGTGTAGATTTCTCGAGAATCTAGCATCAATTGTTGTTCCTGATTTAGTCGTGGCAATGGTCGGTCGGCAATCTAAACCGATTTATCACGAAAAAAGTGAAGTAGTGGCAAGGACGCATCCTCCGCAAAAGATCGTCATCCATTTGGATCAGATTCGGAAGCCCAATCCAGATATATCCAGCAGGCTATGCATAAGTAATATAGTATTCTGGTAATTCCGATTCTGTCACAATCGTTTATAAATTATATCAAAATTGCTTTCCGGTTTAGAACACTTGTATGTGATGGATTGTTTTGCTATTATTGAGAGGTAATGTAGCTACTCTTCTACGGATTGGTACAGCTGTTTTACTAATTTGATTAGTGTTTACATACCCTGCAACTTTTTTCCTAATTTTTTCACCAACTTTCGGTGATTCCGGAAAATCTAACCATGCGATCGTGACTTCACCTGTATCATCACAATCAATATGCACTAGTTTCCCCGCTGTACCATTTGCTACACCATCTGTCACATCAATATTTGTTGTTATCATATAGAACACACTTTCGACAAACACAGTTTCATATGGCAGTCCTGCAGTGTCAATAAGTGACAAGTATGGAATCTTGCTCCGCAGATATGCATCGAATATAAATATTGCTGCATTCGCTATATCTGTTTCTCTCTCTCCCTCATATCTGTCATATACTTTATCTCACTCGCGAGAGGAAAATGTTCTAAAATCTGTCTTGACGCGACTTTGCAAAATCACTCTCATGCGGCTAAAGAAGTATTCACTTCAAAAAATCGTAACCGCACAAAAACGACAGGTTTAGGTGCTGCGCGTGCAGAAAAGCGACCATCCCGTACTCTGCAAATTTTACAGTGTAGTAGACTTGTTGAAATGAAGCCGCTAACACCATTTTTTTCACTGTTGTAATAACTTTCAAAAAAGGACGGTATATATTGTTTGTTTGTTTATGTTTGTTTCAAATCTTGCAACAGTTTTTTCAACTACTTTCCGATGAGCTAGAGACTTGAAATTTGGTAGGTGTATAGTTTTTCGGTGACAATACAGTTTGATATTTTTTTTACAAAAAAAAAATAAAATGGCGAACTATCCTATTTATGAACCGATTTGTCTCAAACTTGAAACTTTGCGGTGTTTAAGGTCACTCAATATAATTTTTGACTCAGACTTTATAAAATCAAAATGGCTTATCCAAAATGGCGGACTATATCCTATTTATGAACCGATTTCTCTCAAACTTGAAACTTTAAGGTCACTCATAACAATTTTTGACACAAAATTTAAAAAATCAAAACGGCGTACTTTCCTCTTTAGAAACCAATTTGTCTCAAACTTGAAACTTTACAATGTTTAAGGTTACTGGGCTCATTTGGATAAGGTTACTCGGTTCATAAATAGGATAGGCCGCCATTTTGGACCCGTCATTTTGATTTTGAATGATTATTAAGATTGAGTCAAAAACTGTATTGAGTGACCTTAAACACCGCAAAGTTTCATATTTGAGACAAATCGGTTCATAAATAGGATAGTCCGCCATCTTGGGTCTGCCATTTTGATTTTATTAAGTTTGTCGAAAATTAATTGAGTGACCTTAAACACCGCAAATTTTCAAGTTTGAGACAAATCGGTTTATAAATAAGAAAGTTCGCCATTTTGGATACGCCATTTTATTTTTTTTGTAATAAAATATTAAACTGTATTGTCACCGGAACACTATATACCTACCAGATTTCAAGTCTGTAGCTCATCGAGAAGTAGTTGAAAAACCTGTTGCAAGATTTTAAACAAACACAAACAAACAAATAAATAAGTATTCGAAGCTAAATAAAACCGTTTAATAATCAATATATACGCGAGTATACAGATTTCAATATAAAAATTTAAATTAGTTAACTAAAATTGGCAAAATACCTTAACAAACCCTTAAAAAATCAAATTATCTTCTGTTAATTACAGCATATTCTAAAAAAAAGAGTAATATTGATTATTTCTCGTAAAATATAATAAATAAAACAAATGTAAACTCACTTTATCTTTTGGACACCGGAAAATCGATAATCCACCTCCACGCTTTGTTGTGCAACTATCTACTGAACAATATACCGTAGGCATGTTAATACAATTTAATCTCGCTTCACGTTTCTGGTCTACTCCGTACAAATCACCACTAACTGTTCGCAGCGAGAACTTGACGCACTGTGTATGCGCCGGGTCCTCGCCCCCTCACGGGCGATCTGCGAGGAAGGGGAAAGCAGAAGCGGCACGCAATGCCAGTGTGATAACTGTTAGGGTTCGGCCAGGCTGGAGAGCGATTTGTCCTGAGCGAAAAATCGTGAACGACAGAGCGACAAAAAATAAATTCAAACACGTAAACAACAAACTGAAGCGGCCAGACTGACACAAAACATGCGCGACATATCGCTTAGCGAGTAAGCGTGTCGTTCTGAATTCAACGTTGTTTGATATCTGAGCGATATTCACTGTGATTTAGTTATCTGTGTTCTGTAACCACGCCAATATGGCTTCGTGTTTTAAAGAAATTTTGATATTTTTTTTAAATTTGTAGTATGTTTTCTTTCAATTTTCTTCAGTAACACGTCAAACGTTTCTACAGATATCCTAAGGTACTGGAAAAACCTCTCCGGATATTTTCGCAACTGTGTGTACAAATGATGAAACTCTCCATACTCCTGTCTGTATCTATGTACACCATATTGTCTTTTTTTTGCTCTGGGAAAAGTAACTGGGCAAAATATCGTCCTCCAAAAGTAGAGCAATTCGACGTTTTCGTGAGAGGCATTGTTCCATAAATGTTTAATCGCTTTGCGGTGAACAGAATGTCGCATGTCTCTCACTACATTGTCGTCCACGATTTTTCGCTCACGACAAATCGCTCGCCAGCCTGACCGAACCCTTATGTATTCTGTAAACTTTGCTGACAATCACAGACATTAGGCCCGGTTCACACATACAAAAGATTAAAATACAACATAAGTTCATAACCATTATAAGAAAAACTTATGCAGTTTTAAATTTATTTATTGCTGTTAACATTAAATATGCAGTATTGTTATTGTACTATTTAATGGAATTTTTGACATTACATAAAAATTAAATACGTGTGCAAACCGTTTTCATTCATTGCGATTGTGAAAAAAATTGTATAAGCATCACGAACGTAAAGGGTTACCGTTCTCAGATAAAATTGGACATTGTCAACAAACATTGTCTTCGAACGGTAAATTACACTTACGGTTCGTAATACTTAAGATGCCATATACAGGGTGTTTCAGATTTTAATCGGGAAAATTTATTGGTCGAAGGAACTCGCAAAAATAATATGAAAAGTTCATAATATAAACTTGTATAATTTAAAGCTTCTTATTCGAGAAATAGGGTGTTGGTTTTACAAAAAAAATGGAAATTAATTAATATTTTCAAAACGACTTGGAACATTGCAATGAAATTTAGTAAAAAGTAACAAGTTATAAAGATGCTTATTTCCAATGTACTTTATTTAATTTTTTTGCAGTGGCGTGCATACGGGCATTGATTTCACTAGAATATTTTTAGATTGTTAGTCACAGGAATTTTGTCATATAAAGTATTAAAATTAGAGGGAATTATTTTATCAAAAGCGCAAATGTGGTAAAATCCACCTTCTAGGGTCTAAGAAAGGGTCCAAGTGCCTAGGGTCCAAGAAATTAACATAACTCAATTACATTTTTAAACTGAATTCTAGAAAACCCATTCTATATCCATGTGATGTTAAAAATGTCTATTTTCCAATTATTTACTTTAAGTGTTACATACCGTTTTGTTAGCCACCAGTAAGCGCATCCCACTATCGTAGAAACAAACACGGGATGTGAATAAAAAAAAAAGCTTGATCGTGAAAAAAATAATTATTGAAGGCACACGACAGTTGGGTAAAGAATTTTTTGTTAGACCTCTGCAGGGTTCTTGCACACATAAAAAAGGGCGAAGATATATAAAATAGATATGATTTAGCGCCTTATGATTTTATTAATAATGTCAATCTCCTTTCAGTTGGCAGAGCCAGAACCTGGAAGTTTCAAACCCTGGAACATCGTAGCGTAGTCACTGAAACGAGTATTACAATAAAAGACAACCACTAATGTAATTATTTATTCCAAATAAGTTCTATTTCTTACCATTATTACTGAATACTTGGCAATAGTTGTCAAAATCTTTCGAATCGATGTCTTTAGTTTGAAGGCGTACTAGATAAGTTACAGCGGCTGTATGAAAATTGTAAATTATTTTACTATAAATAAAAACATGCACAAACTTACCTTTTAATTCATTCTCCGATTTGAAGACCCCCCTGCCGATGTAACTAGCAATCAGATCAGTTTTAGAGAGCAACGCTATCCTATATTTGCTTAGAAAGGTTCTTATTAGTTCTAGATCTTCGGGGGAGAGAGTCCTCTTGTTTTTCTTCGCCTCTCTCATGGCGACCGTGTAGATTTCTAGAAAGGCTTGTTTCACCTGATCTTTTATCTCTTCTTCAAAATGCGGCTCTTCTTCTTTCTATAAGACATAGGATATTACTAGAAGAACGTCTTTAGTACCTGCTGGGACTTACTCTTAGAATGGTAAAATCCCCGTGTTCTATTCTCTCCAGAAGTTTTAGTAGACCGCAAATTTTCATTTCGTCATTATTCATGTCTTTGTTGGCACGCACTGCTTGTACAAACAGAGAGAAATACCTTCTGGCATTGCGGGCGAGCATTTGAAGCTCTTCTTGATGCTGATCGACAATGCTCTTATCCTAGAACATCGAAAATCATTTGTCGAACGAGTTTTTAACTGATAAATAAAGCCTAGCCCTTATATATCATCCTAACAAATTCTATTTCAGATAATTTTTCTCTACTGGACACTGGTGCAATCTGGCAATAAAAGTAGGTACCTAGATGTAAATTTCAAACATTTGTGTATTCATTTATAACCGGGCGACACCATGCATTCAACACAACAACGTTATCCCACAAAAAATAAGTGTAAACTGCGTATTTCCATGTCAAAAACGCAAAATTGTAGGTTATACCCTTGATTGAGCGCAAAATAAGCAGCATTATCGGCTAACTGAGGCAGCTGAACGACCGCAGGTTTACTAGACCAGGCCTTTGAAAATGTAAAAAGTGAAAAAAAAATAATAGTAGGATGAAACCCATTGGAAAAGGAAGATAAATGGGTGTTTTTTAAGGGTAAAAAACGGTTTATCTCGATTTCCGGCAAAACTACAAGTCCTATGGAAAAAAGTTAAATAGTAAGTTGTAGGTAATAAAAAGATCTATAACTTTTGTATATACACTTTTTTTACATAACCTCAAAATTTATGTGAAAAATTCATTCAAAGAACCAAGTTTCTGGTTTTTTATTTTCATCTTGTACAAAAAGAATTTTTTTTAAAGAAATTTGGTGAAAACGCCTTTTTATGTCCCAAACACTGTAATTTTTTTGATTTAAAATATTTATTTTTTCACCTTATTTTGACTTAATATCGAAAAAGCACCGTAATTTTCAATTTCTCGCGTCTGCGTCTGAAAATATCTGCTTTTTTAAAAAAGTCGATGGGCTTTTTGTTCGTTGAAATCTCTACTTTCTGGTGGTGTAAAAAATATACATTACTATGGTAAATGTTCCCAGAAAATGCGTTTCTTTGCATTTTCTCTTAAAAAAACGAATCCGATTTTTTTTTTAATCATTATGTACAATTTTGAAGTATTTAGTAAAATTTACACTTTAATTACGAAAAACGGAAGATTCCATGTTACATTGATAAATTGCAAATCGAAATATACTACTATAATCAACAACCAAATAAGTTAATAAAGGTAATATTTAATAAGACATCTACAATATTTTGAGAAAGTTGTAGAATCTTCTTTAAATTATATGCGTAGATGCGTCAAATTTGGCCAATATTTTTTATAAAAAAGATGCAAACAAAGAAGACATCGAAAACAATGGATTACAATTAATCAAATCTATTTATAAATGTAAAAATGATAATATAACACTGAATCAATTAAGATTTCGAAAATATCAATTGGCAAAAATTAAATCATCCTTCATATTGACAAGTGTCCCACCCACAGAAGGCGTAGCAGAACAACATTGTTACAGGGCTTATTATCAGCTTCAAACTTGGCTGGGTAACGAACTAACAACAACAGATTGGGGCTGGAAGCAACATCAAAGTGGCATTATGCCCAAATTTACAGAAAAGGAATTAATTCCGGAAATATTGCTCAAAACTATTTGCTGCAGCTGTGAAACTGGATGTAACAGTTTAAAATGTGGCTGCCGAAAGCATGGTTTAAAATGCAGAAATTTATGCTCAAATTGTCATGGTTCTGAAAAATGCTCCAATGTGGAAGAGAAAACCTACGAGGAAGTTAATGGTTCAGATGAAATTATGGATGAAGAACCAATGCAGACGGGAAATAATATTGGAGCCGAAGACGGTGATGGTCTTGAAGATTTCGGAGATCTACTAGAATTGGGAAGGTTTGTCGAATCTAACGATGAAGAAATGTCATCAAAGATACAAAAACTAATGAGTAAGTGATTAGAATTCAAGATAAGGTATTCTAAGGAAATATTCATTGTATATTGTCAAGCAGATTAGTTTTTGACGAACTGCAAAAAGGACCCCGCAGCAAATACATGGGAAAATGGCTCTCGGTGAAATTCTTTTTAACCAGGGGGAATCGACCAACTATTTTGGCAAAACGATTTTTGGCGGCCTTCTTGCCAATATGGCGGCGGCACGTCCCGGTTTCTTAAAAATGTGGATTTAGTTCAAGGTATCGAAATCTACAAATCTGCAAAGTTTTTAACATCCCGAGTTAATTCCAGGTAGATATAGAGAAAATGTAAAAGGATCCTTAAAAAAATGAATTAAACAGTGCGATAAATTGAAATTTTTGCAATGTTCGTCAAAAAACTAGGATAAAAAACTAGGTCAAAAAATGTATGTACATATTTCGACGCCGATTCCGCCTACAAAATTGCCGTCATGAGAAAACTTAAATAATCTGTCACCACTAGGCGCAAAAGTTCATTACTCATCGCGAAAAACAGAGATTTTACACGGCCTAAAATACTATATGTTACATGACATCGAGATAGGTAGGAACTAGCGTTCGATACAAATTCATAATTTAGGCACATTAACACATGTGATGGCAACGAAACCCCCGTCGACTTTACCGCGGAACCAATAAAGGAAGAGATTGAATCAGTTCACTCACTGGTTCCGTGTAGGTAAAGTCAAGTATGCTCATTTTTCATTTGAGAATGTGATTATACAAACATGTACACTTACGAATGCGTTACAGACGTCCACTTGAGTCTTGGACCCCATATTCGAGTTCCTTGCAGAGAATACATTTGAGAAATATTGCCGTATGCGCCCTCCCAGGGGACTCTTTGATTTCTCCTTCGCTTGTTTCTTGAAACCCCCCTCAGCCCCGGGCCTCACCGCGCCCATCAAATGATTAACAAAGAAATCCTCGTCTTGGAACAACTGACTGGTGACAGCTATCTCTCTCTCATACACGTTGAGAAGATTCTCGAAGAATTTCTTCGCTAGGAGCTTCTTCATCTTTATGGGAATGTCCACGTACTGCTTGTTCAATAGTGAGTTAATCATGGCACTATCTAGAGCCATATCTAAATCTTCGGTTGGTTTCGCCAATTTTTTCAGTCTATCCAATTCTTTCCCGTCATCTATATCTTCCGCAAAAGGGTTCCCGATGCCTCGCATCTGCGCGCTGTCAATTATAGTGATGCTGCCCCGACTCAAGTTGGTACTGCTCACAACCACCTTGCAATCCATCATTTCCCTTAGCAACGAGTCGCGTGGATAAGCGGCGTCTATTTCAATATGCGACTTATGTACTGAAATTATTTCTAGAGAAGGGTGCTTATGCTTATGCATGTTATTTTCAAAATATACGACCGTCTCACTTTCGTTCTTGCCTTGCACCAAAGCCGTATCGCTTTTCTTCCTTTGGCCCGCATCTTTAGACTTGGCGACGGCCGCGACGTTTGTTTTATCGTAACTGTCGTTTGTTTCGTCCGAATAAAAGGAGCGGCTAAGGCTGCAGCTGCTGGCGCAGTTTTCAAACATCGAGGAACTTCTTTTCTGTAGCAAAACGTTTAGTGGTATTTCTTCGTATTCCTCGTCTAAATCCGTATTACGTTGGCACTCTATGCGAACTTTCTGGGCGTACTCCTGGCATTTCTGCACCATATTGTTGTATTCCTCCTTAGTGGGACCGTAGGACTTGACTGATGTACCGAGCAACCGTGTCGAATCCCTAGCGTCTAATTCAATTTTGCAATTGAGCGGTAGCCTTTCTGGTCTTAACAATGCAGCAACGTTAGCTTTTTTGAAGAAGCTATTAACCGACGAGCATTTCTTAGAGCTGTTACTGGTATAACCGCTCTCTGAGTCGAAGTTGGAGAACTGATCCAGCTTCTTGGCAAACACCTTCGGATTAACTGGAACAGTACTATCTAAGGCGTAGCCCAAAAATGTATCAGGTTTGGTGAATTTTGCCAAAATTGTTTCCTTGGTCAGATCGACGGATTCATCTTCATATAGGAACTCAAAAGATGGAGCCGTCTCGGCTAGAGCAGGACAGCTTACGTGGCTGCACACTTTAGGCGGTTGGGTGACCGGTTTTGAAATGGTATCCTGGGATTTAGAATTCAAACGTTTAGGTTCCATAGCGGCCTCTGATGAACCTACATCTCTCTCCTCCGAGTCTTCTTCTTCGTCAGATTTCGGGTTTATAAAAGACTGCTCTGCAATAGTTGGTATGGACGGGCGGTGTTGGATGGAATTCCTCATTTCGGTAGATGACGATGTCCTCGAACAGGCCCCGCTTTTTCTCGAAGGCGCTGGCAGATGGTCTTGCTGAATCAGGCTGAATCTGGAATTGCAATAAGTGACTATGGATTTGTATAAGTAATCCACTAGTTGGAGGAAGTTTTGGTCTGTTTCCCCGCCATCTGAGGAAGCAGAAGCTAGCTTCCTCTTAAAATCCTCCAAACTAGCGCCGGTATCTTTTAATAAAAGGGATGAGCTTTTAATATCATCCAGCTTTTTAAAATATTCGAATAGGGTATCTTGCTTTGCTTGTACCATTGCTTCAGCTTCTTCCTTCAGTTCTTCCACCACCTTGCCGTGCTCGTCCGTTTTTTTCCCCACTCTCTCAGGATGCGTTATTTCCTCTTTAAGTTCGCTCGTAAGACTTGGGTTAGTAATAACTGGCGTAAATATATTCCTACCTGAAAATTTCAAGACGTTCTCTTTACTCACCCCGATGTGCTTTTTAGAATTTTTCACGCAGGGTTTTGGAGCTAGTTTTTTAGCCATAGCTTTCCGAACTGTTTTCGATTTACAGACAAAGGTGGATGTTTTACTTGAAGAGTTTTTGGAATGGCATTTAGTGTGGTTAGCGGCTTCTGTTCCCTCTTTTACTATTTCTGTTCCTACGGTAAAAAATCTTACTTCAAAAACCTGCGGGCCTATTCTACTGCTAAGCTCACCTTTTTTCTTGAACACCTTTTGTCGTAGCGCCTCGCTGTACATCTTGCGCCTCTGGTAGCTGTTTATTTGGGGGCTAAAACTTTTTGTCAGGAACAGCCTGCTGACGTGTGGCTGATCGCCTATTATGGATTTGGCCGTGTAGCCTGTGTAGCGGTCGAGTGATTTTGGGTGCGAGTTTGAGCTGTAGGTTCCTGCCTTCGCGGAATGGAGAAACTTATCGAGGCACACCATGCTAGTGATATTGCTTTCTACGTTCAGGTTGAAAACGCTCATCTCCGACTTGGAGGTGCTGAGGGTGTTGTACTTATTGACCCTGCTGCTCTTTTCCGAGCAGGAGAGGCTTCGAATTTGGCGACGTCGTTTGGTGTCTGGATCCATGTTAAGCGCAACGCTGGTGCTTGGGCTATCGCTTGAATCGCCTTCAAAGTACGTCCTATCATGATCGTCTCGATCTTTGGTCCATGAGGTTCCCGCCGAAACCTGTTGCAGATCTTGTTCCACCTTGATCGACGACGTTCCTGTTCCTACCGACTTATCACGTGGAGGTTGCTCTTTAATTTTGATGGACGAAGTTCCAACTGACCGTCCGCGTGGGGTGCACGGTGTGTTTACTTCCCGGCTGTGTCGGATTCTTTTAGCAATATCGTATGCTGTCAACGTCGTCTTGGTCCTATTGAAGAGTGGCTTTTTCATTGGTTTCTGCGCTGTAATCGTCTTAGGAAATTTCCCGAGTTTATCCAATGCAGATAAAGGTCTTGGAATGTTTCCCTTGTGATGAATGATTTTTGGGGTACCAGGCGTACTTTCAACCGGTACTTGAGTAGCATCCGCAGAATGATTCCGTCTTCTACACTCTTGCGCGAGTGCCCCTTTTGCTTTAGGCTCCCAGAGTGTCGCCTGGTCATTTTTCAAAGAATTTTTCATTTGCACCGCCAGCGTCTGCTCCGGGTCTATACTAGCCTCGACAGCCATTTCGAATGTTTTCATATAGCCTCTTCTATGGCACGTGATAAGTTTGCCATCTTTGTTTGGGGTCTTAGGACGTGCTATTTTAATAGCTGGAATACATGGACACGGCACTTCATGGACAATGGTAGTCTCGGTGTTAATCTCTGTGCCCACATCAACGTATTTCTTTACCTTTTCGGAATTGACTTGCTTCTTCAACAGTTCCATCTCCTCTATCATATAGGCAAGGTCTCTCGCATCGGGTAAGTTTCGTTTAATAACAAGGCTAGGTATTCGGGTAACCGAAGGTGCTGGCGTCTTTTTAGCTGAGTGCAGATTTCTAGTCTCAACTTCGACGTGCTGCTTTTTACTAGCTTCTACTGCCTGTTCCACATAGCCTGTCTTACTTCGTAATTCCTCGAATTTTGGTATTCTTAAAGGTGCGGTCTGCTGCTGGCCATCTGTGGTCTGGACCATCATACACATTTCTTCCTCGCCGACCACTCTGCAGGAGTCTGCATTCTTCACATGCTGGATCCGTACTGGTACTGGTATTTTTAGGATATTGGTTTTCTGAGCCAGGCTATTTTTGAGAATGGGCCTAATTTCGCCCTTGTTAACTTTAACACTGTAGTGCTTACTCAAATGGAGCGAATCGTAAGAAATATCAATATCGGATTTGGAGGAAAACCTTGCCCCTGAATCTGGAATGGGTTTGGGCTTCAACTTGTGATGACTTTTTATCGCCCTTACTTTAATTTTCTTGTCCAGCGGCTTGCTCGCGGCAAGGTGGCCAGATTTCTCCACAACGGTTTTCTTTACGTTATCTACATGCTTGGCAACAGGTAGAATAGGGACCTTGCGTGCTGGACTAACCTTTCTGGGGACAGTTTTCTTATTCACGTGCATATTGCAATCGGAACTGCTGCTCCTCCACATGTTAAAAAACGTGCAGTCTACCTCATGGCTCAAGCACTGCAAGACGTCGTGGTTTTCCGCAGAAAACGAAACGTTAGAAGGCTCCTCGATTATATTGTTCAGCATCGAAGCACTCGGAGTGGTCACACGCTGCATGCGGCTTTTTCTTACGACGATATTATGGCCGTTGGTTATATCGCCACATTCATTTCCCGACGTTTCACCCTTCATAATAAATAGGACCTTTCCCGATCCGCCACGTTCTTCTTCCTTCACGTCCTCATTATTGTCCACCCATAAATCACTAGCGTGCTCGGATGGGTCGGACACGATTCTGTAACTGTCACTTATTATGCTCTTCCCGTCAGAAGAGTGACCACTCGGTGGCTTGTTGTTCCCCATCGAGTATTTATAATAGAGCTTGAACCGCCTGGACTGCTTCTTCAGTTCCAACGCATCCTCTATCGGGTTGACCACGTTTAAGGATGTCGTGGTTTGGGTGCCGTCGAATGTTGCCGATTCTTTCAACTGAGACGGAATACCTACTATAGAAATAGTCTTGCATTCTAGATTTAAGCGCTTGAGACGTCGTTTGGACTTAATTCGACGACATTCAGGTTCTCTGCCGTCCGGTAAAAAATGTCCAATGTCCAAGTTAATCCTCCTCTCCTCTGGCTTATTTTTAGCTGAATTCCTCTCCCTTTGGTCTCGATTGTGATATATGTCACCTAGTGCTTTATGCCTTGGCGTGTCTTCGTACTGCACGTCCTCGTGAAATTCCTTGGTGGTGACTTGCTCTTTGGAGTAGGAGTACTTGGCGAGGTCTTGCACCAGGTTTACAATTTTCGCTGGGTTTATGTTCCTGTCACACTCCTGCTTTTGCTTGTAACGTCGGCTCTCATCCACCGTTAGTTGATGCTGGCTAATTCTTTCATGCACAGACGGGAATTTCTTGGGACTCCTGTGATGCTTGAGGTGATATAAATCTTCCTCGCTTGATTTACGATGCCTTATTTCATCCTCGATGTGTTTATGATGCCTAGTTTCTTCTTCCTTGTGTCTGTGATGCTTCATATCTTCTTCCTTTTGGCCATGGCGTCTCCTCTCTTCTTCTTTCTGTTTGTGGTGCTTCATTTCTTCTTCCTTCTGTTTGTGGCGCCCCATCTCCTCTTCTTGTTGTATCTGATGCCTCAGTGTCTCTTCTTTCTGCTTGTTGTATATGGCTTCTTCTTCCTTTTGCCTTTGGCGCCTCATTTCCTCTTCCTTTTGTTTTAATCGCACAATCTCCTCTTCCTTTAGTTTCTGGCGCCTCATTTCTTCTTCTTTTTGCTTATGATGCCTCATTTCTTCGTCTTTCAGTTTCTGGTGCCTTATCTCTTCATCTCTCTGTTTCTGGTACGTCAGCATGTCTTCTTCTATTTGTTTCCGATGCCTAATTTCCTCTTTCTTTTGTTTTAAACGTTCCTCCTCTTTTTGTTTCTGATACCGCATCCTCTCGTCTTCTTTTGACTTATGATACTTAAAATCTTCTTGTTTTTGTTTATGGAGCTTCACACCTTCCTCGTTTTGGATGTCGTTTTTTAGCATAGTAACTCGATCTTGATTTTTACTGCCTCGTTCGGGTTCTCCAGATACTTTCTTGCCCTCCACAGCTTTATTACGTTTCCTGCTCTTCCTTTTCTTCTTCGGGTGAGTATAGCCTTCTTCGGGTGTGCGTTGGGAAGCAGGAACTTCTTCCTGCTTACTCTCTCCTAGATTTTCTTTTTTATGTTTTGCCTTAGCACTTGGTAATACCTCCACTTCTTTTACCCTCAAATTGCTCTCCTTACTGCTAACCTTAAGTATATAGTCTAGTTTCTTGTCTATCAATGTTTGGATTTTCGTGAAGTAAGTCTTCAAATCATCCTCTATCTTCTCGCGGTACTGATCCTTCTCAGCGCTCGGGCGGGTTTCCATGCTTGGCTTATGCCTGTCAGATTTTTTCTTCTTACTTTCCTTCACCACATTGTTTTCTTGTTCGCCTTTGGGATCTTTTGCAGAAGTCTTCCTATGCTGCTTCTGCTTGCCCTTATCAATCTCCGTCGGGGATATTTTATCAAAAACAAAGTACTTGTGGTACGGTCCGAGACTGGCAGCACTCTTCGTTTGATTGTGCTTTAAATTAGCCTTCACCTGAGACATGCGTGGTGCAAGATGGGCAGAGTCCAAGGTGCCTCTGTCTCTGGCTCTTTTAGGATGGTGATGCGCCCCTTTAGAACTTTTGTCTGCATATCGGGCACCTTCACTAGACGGGATTTCACGTCTGTCTCTTGAGCCTGAGTGCTTTCGTGTCTTACTCGAGTTTTCTCCTTTGTGTGCCTTGTTGTGTTCGTTAGGGTACAGATTCTCGACTGGAATGTTCCTAGCAGCTGTTTCAAAAGGCTTCTGAACGTCGACATGGCAATACATAACCTGTTTTTGCAGCTTCTTGACGTTTCTCTCTTTACTCGCTTCCTTGTCTTTTTCCTCTTTGTGTCCGTGTTTCTTGGTTTTCGTTTTGGGGGATTCTTTGGACTCATCCCTTTTGTTTTTCTCAGCGTGGAACGTTTTTTCCCTGCGTATATGTTTATCCTTTTCTTTTTGTTTCAGGGCAATTTCAGAACTACGCATAGATCTAGAAAGTCGAGTTTGTCCTTTGTTTTGATTATAGAACTTATTAATGCCTTCGAAGTATTGCTCGATTTTGTTCAGCCTGTCCTTGTCGCGCTTATCTGCTTTGTCATTAATATGTTCAACTCCGCCCCCATTCTTTAATGTTACGTTCTCTATACTTTTGATTTTCTTCTGCCCTTCCGATTTAGAACGTGATTGTTTGTCAGGTTTCTCTTCTAGTTTAGCGGTGTAATGTTCGCTCAGTTTAGTCTTATCCAATTTCTTATACTTAGAATGTTCCCTATGCTTATGTTTGGATTTTATGTGGTCCTTGGTATCGCGTTTGTCGTGTATTTCACTTATGGAATTTTGAGGTGCCCTGATTAGGTCGTTATTATTGCTCTCATGTTCTTTCTGGTGCCTCACATGTTCCCTCTTGCTTGAAGAGTGCTTACGATGTAAGTCTTTGTTCCCAAATTTGTGATATTTCTTGTGCATCTCATAACTCTGTCCGCACTTTTTCCTTCTATGACTTACATATATACTTAAGTAACTCAATAAAACTGAATTTTATACGAAAATTTTCAGGGTTTTTGTTTGACATTTGGTTGCTGACATTTTGACGTGTTTTTGTTTTACCCGAAGAAGCCAGGTCACATTGGACCATGATTATATAAAATACGAACCAAGACGTTTATTGTTTTAAAGTCCTAATTTCACGTGGTCAGTATATAAGGCCCGGCACGAGCCCTCGTAATTTGTTCGGACATTCTTCTGGAACTGCACGCAGCACGCACAGCCCCACCGTTCCGCTCTTAGTGGAGGCCATAAACACGAAATGCTTTTAACAAATTGCGGCGGATCCAGCCGGGCGGGTCCTACTAGGTACGTGAATTTTGAGGACAAGATATAAAAGTATATAACTATCTGTCTGTTATATATAACTATCAAAAGCCAATTATATTATTACGTAGGGATCTATTCAAATATACAATTAGGTATTTATAATATATCCCAAACCAATAAAATTGCTGTATTTTGTTCTGTGAGAAAATAGACATCGGCAATCAATATTCAATTCAATCAGCTTTCAATATTTTTATATCCCAAATTGTCAATTCTATTAAACGGTTTTTTTATTTTAACAAGCCCTTATTTTTTTTAAGATCAAATAATATTAGGTACGTACCTACTCAGGTATGTACAGTGGCGAGCAGTTGAAACTAAACGATTTTTTTCCTGTTGTGTTCTGATATTCTGTTCCTTTCAAATGACGTTTTATGTTGACACTTAGCACATTGGTAATTTCTGTTGATTATTTTACGTGTTTCATGTTACAGTTTTGTTATTTTAAGTCCAAAAATTAGTGTGTGCTTTGTGGTAGGTATTTATATTTATCGCGTGGAGTAAAACAGATTGGTAGCTGTGTTTGATTCACAGATAAGATACACTCGTTTGATTAGTTGTCTTTGAGTTTGTCAAGTAGACACTACTCAAACTAAACCTCAAATTTTCAAGGCAGTTTTACAAAGGCCAAATATAAGGAAATCTGGCATAAAAATCGTGCACTTGCTCGTCGCCAGTCGCACCCCTGACTATGGGAGTTTAGTCACTAAATAAGATAAAGTACAGTGATTCAGTTGCTTAATGCCTTAAATAGAGAAGCGCCTTATTTGGGAACAATATGGCTGCAACCCATGATATTAAGAGTACAAGATATGATCACTTGGGTAACGCGTTTTGAACAAACTTGCGCATGACGTCACCCCGTGACAAAAATGTATGGCGATATATGGAGACGAACGCTTTTAACATGGTTTTATTATAAAGTTTCGTTATGATTCGACTGTTATAACTATTTTGGACATTGTTTAAGTATACAGGGTGTTTACGAACTTGAGAAACATTTTATATTTTAATTTTTCTCGGTTATTAAAGCACTTTCATTAGGTTTATTTTTTGTAAAGCGTTTACTTTTAGCATAATATATTATCATGAATTAAAAATAATCTCCCAAGTTACTAAATGCCCTGTATAGGTAGGTACAAAAAAGAACAAGACAACCCAACCAACATGATGTTCCCGCTCATTAAAGGGCCTGTACCCCGAACACTGGCAAATAGCTGGAGTCGGAGAGCTGGGAGCTGGTACTTTGCCGTTAAAGGTCTACTACGGCACGAACTGAAATCAATGACTATCCAGGTCTATAATCCTTGAACTGGAATCGCACTTAGTAGAAAGATTGTTTGTAAAGAACCTGTACATTAAATAGGAATTATAGCATTAGACCTTTACTTTTCTATAACTGCACGGGGTCTTTACAGTTAAAGCAAGTGAACGGGTAAATACCTTATATATAAAAATTACTAAAATATAGATATAAATATACATTAGTTTATTTTATATAATTAATTATCAAAACCGTCACAAAATAACTAACATAATATTCACATTTCCTTTAAACATACGCGCCAATTTAGCTTCGGTTATTTTTTATTTTCTTCCCGTGTCGTGTTGCTGTTCTGATTTTGCAAATGTCGGATGTTGTTTATTTGGTTTTTGGATTTTTTAGTGTTAAATTTATATTGCTGATTAAATTCGTACAATAATTATTATTCGCACATACAGTTCATTCAATATGTATGTATAGTTAACTGACCCCATATAAGATACCGCGCAGTTGCCACATGTAATTCTCAATTTTCTCAGTATTCAATTAAAATATCAAATTCCACAATACTATATTAAAGTTGTATATATTATTTATGAATGTTATTAAATAATAATTGTGCACACAATAATATATTATAGGCCAAGATGTTCCGTTTTTACATTTATTTTCGTCTACTTTAAATATGACAATTACGTAAACATCTATTTTTATAGTTAAAAGCGGCAACGCCGATCCACGACCTTTCCAATAACGAATATTCGAGCAGTATATCTCTTTTTAACTTATTGGAATCGTATCTCTCGGATCAGGATCGGATTCTCGGATCGAATAGGATCAGGTTCGCATATCTTACAGTGGCGTGTTCGCGGGAATTGCTAATATATTATTTATATACCTACCTATGTAGGTATACATCGCTACGAGAGTTGAAATAAGAGAGTATGGCGGTTAGCAAACATGTTTGTTCGTTTCGTATGAAACCTGAAAAACGTAGATTTCCACCAGACCTCGCGTTATTTAGGAGATAGGATAGGCACGTTAAAAAAATTTAAGGAAAATATTATTTGACGGCAAAAATGGATAGTGGGTGTTAAAGCAGAGCCGACTTTAACAAAAAAAAAGTTGATTTATGGGCTGTTCGAAGTAGGTACTGACGTGTACTGAGGTAGGTAGGTACCTATTACATCCTCCACTTAAGACATTTCAAATAATTTTATGCAAAAAATATTCCAGTGCTTGAGGCCGCTAGGTTATAAATGCTAAATGAAACGATATAAGTTAGGTTTTTTATTGGGATTTACAAAACTGAAAACGCTCTCTGGTTTATTACATAAGTGGGTACCTATTGCCCATTGACTTTATTTTTATGTAGGTACCTACCATCCTAGATCACAAATTAATAATTTACATCAGTGGGCAAAATTAAAAGTTCTATAGACTGTTTATAAAATTATAACCGCGTTTATAAAATTATAACCTAGCCACAAAAGAAAGGAAAATTTTCAATGACTGTAAAATACCTCAAGGTCAGTTTCTAATTTTGATTGGCTGTAAAAAGTGTGTGTATTGGAAATAGCTTTGCGATGAGAAGCTGGTAGGTAGGTATGTATTGCATTTGTAATGATTTTTAAAAATGTGTTGAATTTAGTCTCGGTTTAGTTATGTAGGTACCTATTAACAAACAAGCTCTGATCTTTGTCAAAGCTTGTCTGTTAATAATCTTTGTCTTTGTTGAGTGTTAACGATTTGGTAGATTAGGTAGGTACCTACTTACACAATAAATATGATTGTATTTCAGTCGCAAGTATATTTATTTTATTTTTCCGTTTTAAAGTTTATTTTTCTCGACTACTGTTTTGTACATATTTATTTTTGTTACTTGTGGGAAATATGGCTACTGGCGAACCACCCACTAAAAAATGGTAACGCGCTGAAAGCAATACTTCATGAGTGGTGTGGAAACTTGCATTCAATATCAGCTGTGGTGTTGAAAATATGCATATAAAAACCTTCTACTTTCACCCCCCTTAGAAAAAAATGTCTACGCCAATGAAAAATATTGTGTAGGTCAGGGTTGCCGGTCGTTCAACTATACATACATATTGTACGAACTGTAGTGCAGTTTTTTTACTATTTAGAGCAGGCATCAATTTAGCATGTACACACAACCGCACGAAAGGTAACTTTTGACATAACCATAAGTTTTATTTGTCATCTTTAGCCTTTAGCTAAGATTTTCTTTTATAACATATATATTTCATACTCTTAATTATTTGTTATTATAGTTATATCATCCATAATTAAAGAAAAAAGGCAAAGACGTGAAGGTAAAGCATTATTTTTCAACTTCCGCTTATTTTTGGGCAATTGCAATAATTTTTCTTTAACATGAAAATCATAATCAGAAAAATGCAACATATTCTAGCAATTTTAATATTGAAATCATGCGTTTGGTAGCACGTTTGCACCCATAATTTGCAAATCTCTGCTGCAGTTGGAAAACTAAAGTATCGATATGTAGTGGAAGAATTTTTACTTTTTTTATTATTGTTACTGGTACAACCCTTCATTGCACAGTAAACCATTGTTTATCACAATCACAAATGACCAAAATTATTAAAATTACGTATTTAAACTTATAAAATAATGTATTTAAACTTTAAAATAATGTATTTTAAAGATGTGTCAAATTTGTATATTTGAAATTTGTCACGGAATGACGTCAGCAGAGGGAGAGAGATAGGGGATCGCATGCGCGCGCGTTAGCTTATCTTGTAGTCTTAGTATCATGGCTGAAACCATAATATATTATGTTAGCTACTGTTTGATATGTAATTTTTTGACAATTGAACTAACACTCAATAATTGAATTGGCATGGTGTCCTGTCAATTTTGACAATAATAACGTCAATAAAATGCCTAGTTGCTGTCTTCCTAAGTGTAAAATAATGGCGATAAAGTGAGGATATGTAAGGTAAATGCGTTTTCGACCTTTTCATTATTCGCTCCATTTACACATTTTAATTTTAGATTTATTTTTCGGAAAACCAGTTCGAATTAAATTGAAATGACAGCAAAAAAATATTACGGTTTAATGCTGTACCGGATTTGTTCACGGAAGAACCCAGCAGTTGCACTATAACGGTTATTAAGTTAACTTTGCTTTATTAAAATGTTATCTTTTAAAAAGCTTTTCTAGATTTGTTTATCTTTGTACATTATCCTTGTACCTATCACTTTTACTATTTAAACTTGGCGGGGGAACAAAATGGCCGCCAAGTCCTGTACTTTCTCTATCTAGGAACTTTATGGGAGTTCGTTCTAACACAGACACAGAGTAATGCAGTTCTACCAACACCATGTCCCCAACCTTGTAATGGATATGGTTGGATCCAGTCTATTCGTGTCTTATCTATGGTCTATTCTTATCAAAACGTTTCTTCATACTTTTCGCTTTTCTCACTTTATCTTGCCTATCTGCCTGACTATAACACTCACGTCATACTTTAGTCTAGTCGAAACCTGAGTAGGTATGTAGGTACCACAGAAAACTTCTGTAGTAAGTAGGTACTCGTGAAAATCGACCTTTATGTTTCACATGCAGTTTCATGAAATACCTAACTTCAAAAAGTTGACAAGCTTGAATCGGTATTCCAAAAATTTAGGTATCGCATTAATACGAATAAGGGCTTTTCAAATATTTCATGGTTAATCGCACCTTGACTCTATAATATATTAGTGGATATAGGTAAGTACAATAAACAATAACATAGGTACATATTTTCTGTAAATAAGAACATAACCCATACCTAATATCTATATACCCTCTATATATGTCTATACTTAATATGTTTATAGTACTAAATAAAACATTCGTACCTTATAATAGTAATTTCAAATCCTTTTCACATTTTTATCACCAACATTATTTTAAACTTCACTAATGTTTTCATTTTTTTACATTGTGTTCTGTGTTGTCAAATTAATAGAAGTAACATAATTATATTAATCTATGGAACTAACCGACTAACAATGTGAACTACATACCTACCCCTATTATAATTTATAATACAGATCATGAGATCAGTTGTGATTTAGTGCCAAAATTGAATAAATGCTAAAAAAAATAAAATACGATATATAGGAAAAAACTCGGTATTCATTGAAATTGGAGTATTACATAGCCCTTAGAATGCTTAACAAAATGCTCTGCGTCCGATTGAATAAATTTTATATGGCGACCTATTGCAACACTATTAATTTGAAATTGACCATATTAGTTAGGTTATGATCTCAAATTGGCGCGGGTTCCTAGTTTAAAAATTAATGTATTGATGTCTTATGGGGACTCAAGTAGTTCAGGGCGTTGTAGACGTGATATAGAAAGTCTCTTAGTGAAAAAAGGTGAATAAATACATTGTTTGATATTTTATTTGACTGAGAGAGTGTTAAAATATTGATTAAACATTATCAAAATGAAAATATTACCAATTTTAGAAGGTGATGTTTGTATGAAAAACGATTAAAACTGAGTTTTAATCGTCTCCGGATGATGCCAACATGGTTGGCGAAACACACGTCGAGCGAAGTGAAAGTGTTTGTGCAAACTACTCCGAGTGTTATAGTTACATCAAAGGTTCCAGCCCTATCCAGTAGTCAGTTTTACATGTCAAATTTAGATTATTTATTAGCAGATGTCAAGTGTTAACAAAGTCAATTTCAAGTCCACTGTCAAAAAGCAGGGAACCAACTTTGGAATATAGCAACTAATACACCGTTGTGTCATCTTCCAGGTCGTAGGCTCTATGACATCACTAAGGAAGAATACGTGACGTCAGGTATAAGGACGCACTTTTGAAAATTTTTTTTCGATACAAATTCGTGCTAAAAATTTTTTTAAAAATATGTAGGAATTTTTTTTGTAAAACTATTACATAATAGTTTTACATAATAGTAGCAATAAATTTTTTTTAGTGAAATGGCCCATTCTCATTACATTCATAAATAATATATACAACGTTTATATAGTATTGTGGAATTTGATATTTTAATTGAATATTGAGAATTACATGTGGCAACAGCGCGCCAATATTCTTGGCTAAAGATGTGACCTCGATAGGAGGGGGCCGAGCGGTACCATCGCTCTTTACCCCTATGTGGCAATTGTTCCTTTAGGCAGTCAGTGAACTTCGTATACATTTTATAGGGACTTTAGTTAAAAATCTTTCACAGTGAGGTACTTCAAAGTTAAATCTGATAATGCTCAGCTTTAACTTTTCGCATATTCTTAATTATTAATTAAGACCAGGGCAAAAAATATTCAATAATTTTTATTTAAACAGCTTTTGTACACTTTTTACATAATTATACAATCTCTTTAAAATATATAAATTACTGAAGAAATACAACCAAAAATAATTAATCTACTATCAGATTCTATAACGTCTTATAATTGTTTGGTTATAAAACTTTTTACCGATACAAATACATTATATAAAAACTCTGTAAAATTGAACCTTTGGCTTCATCAAATAGCAGTTAGTAAACAGGTAATGCGCCAAATTAATAGTAAAAACAACAACTGAAATGCTAGACCATCTTGGACTGATTCCGCTTTACTTTGTCTAGCGAGTCATTTGAATGGTCCGAACCAGAACTCACCATGGAACCTAAACAAATACAAGAGAAATAAATCTCTTATAACCAGTTCAAATTCATGTTTTCTATAACGAGAAGTGGCATAACAAAAAATATCTAAACCCTACCTTTCATATTCCTACCATTAGTCCTGGCATGGTGCGGTCTTTTGTAGTCTCTCCTATCATCCCTACCATTATAAGGGCTGTACCCCCTTATCGGCGGAGGAGACCCTCCATACTCGGAATCGTATGGCGGTGAAGGGCTGTTGCGATCGTATGGTGAAAAGGCCGAAGTATCCGGAGAATATCTCGATTCTCTTCTCGACTTTAACGGTGGGGAAGACATTCTACCTAGAGGTGGGGGTCTGTGATCGCCGGGATACATTGATGGGGGAGGGGGCATGAATGGAGGCATGCCATGGAGAGGAGGAGGCATGAACGGGGCGCCCGGCGGGGGTGGCAAGAATGGCGGAAGTCCGGATATAGGTGGAGACTTCGTTATGTGGTCCCTGCTACCATACATCAGTGGGGGAGATGCTGGTAACTCTATGGGGTGAGGAGATAAGGGTAGCTCTCCGTTCTGCTCTACCGGGAACTGTGATCCTGCAAAAATCATGTTTAAACCAAGCAGGCAAACAATAGCCACAAAAAAATTTCTGAAACATTTAAGTAACTCAAAGTCGTTAACAGAACTCGAGTGGAATTATTGACATTGACTGGCATTGAACTGGAAATACGACTTACTGTTCTGAATTCTCTCTTCGTTTATCACTCTCTCCCGTAGAGTCAACCTGTTTCGTAATTGGGCCGACTCCTGTCTAGCGTCCTCCAATTTCCTCTCAGTCTGCCTAGCAGTGACCCAATTTTCATGCACCTTCTTCTCCAGCATCGATATCTGACTCTTCAGTTCGATTTCTTGCGAGATTATCTCTTGCTTCAAAGTCTCATTCTGCCCCCTGAAAGGCCCTTTCATTTTATCAGGATTTACTAAATGGCAACTATACTCAGTTTCGGAAATAAATGAGTGACTCAGGCAGCGCTTCAATGGCCAAGACGAAGACAACGGCTTTATTTTCACTGTAGAAGACGAAGACAGCAGGTAAGAGTCACTCTCATTTATTTCCGATAAAGCGAGTGCAAAGTACATACGATCTCAATTGAAACCGCACAGAAAGTCGGCAAAACAAAGCAGCCGCCTATGCATAGGTCGGCATTTCCTTCAATGACAAATGCGACAGCTTTTGCCGCCTTTTTACTTTTTATACAGTTCAATTGAGATAAATATTCAATATCAATTGTTATAAATATTTCATTGATATCATGCACCTCACACTTTTTTACAAAATCTTAATAGTTAAACATTATTTTTTACTTTTTAGTTCGGTTTCCCATTAAAGCGTTGATTTTTTAAACTATAATTTATTTGTTACTTTTTAGTTCGGTAATAAAAGGGTTTTTTTAGTTTTTAAACTAAAAAACTTTTATTAAAAAGGCTCGAGTTCTGTATCTAAATAAGAAATTGCATGTTTCAAGAGCAGAATTAAACAAATAGCTACTAGAACTGCGATCATTAAATTCTATATTGTGGCGAATGCGCCAATGTGAGACACATTTTTTATATCCCGGTTTTTGATGATCCTAGTGAGCACATTACGACAAAGTTGTCAAATTATTGTATTGTTATCGGTCCTTGGTAAGTGTGCAAAGTTTCAGTTTAATCTGGCGTTTTGAAGTAGGTGGAAATCTCGTTCAAAGATTCCGTTACAAGATACATACAAACGTACAGGTGAAGCTAATAAAAGCGTGTTAATAAAAAGATGGGAACTTACTTGTAATTTTCGATATCATCTTGCAGGTATTTAATTCGTTCGGTAGTTGATGTGGCCTCGCCTTCTTTCGTATCCCAAATAGACTTGTATTTTATCACTTCTCTGAAAGATAACAGTAAATTTTTCACATTTCGCAGTAGAGAAGCATTTGAATATGTTCTATAAAAACCGTAAGAAATCTTCCAGAGCAATGTTTGCTCTAAGAACATTTCCGAACATGTATACCATATTTCTTATTTCACATATTTTTTACAACACGTATACCATAAAAATGAGAACCGTTCTCTCTTTTCTCAAGAACTCTTTAGTTCTTTAAGCTGCTCTGTAAGGTCTGCAGAAAAGACGTATATTGTTGAAAAAACATTCTCACAGGCCGTAAAGAATTTTGATTTTATTAAGTTTGAGTAAAAAATTGTGTTGAGTGATCTTAAACACCGCAAAGTTTCAAGTTTCAGACAAATCGTTTTATAAATAGGAAAGTCTGCCATTTTGAATCCGCCATTCCGATTTCTTTTTGTAATAAAAAAAATATTAAATTGTATTATCACCGGAACACTATATATACATATACCAAATTTTAAGTCTCTAGCTCATCGGGAAGTAGTTAAAAAAGCTGTTAAGCTGTCTAAGCTGTAATTTGATAATGGGTAATAATGAATATATTGCACTTACTCTTGCAGTTCAGTCTCCCGTTTCTTGAAGTAATTATTCAGCACTTCTAATTTGGCATTCACTTCTACCTTTTCCTTATCGGCCTCTTCGTACTGCTGCTTCAACACGTTGACCTCCTCTGCGATTGCCTGGTATCTCTTCTCCCATGCAAGTTTAACGCCCTGCTCTTGCTGCAGCTTCTCAATGTAGGTCGCATTTTCTGACTTTAGTTGCTGTAACTCCGCCCTCATAGATGTTGACTCGAGGAGAGATTTCAAGGCTTCCTTATCGTTCTTTATGGACTTCATCTTGTCTAGGCTCTCCTTTAACTGTTGATATTCTCTTGATTTCAGGTCGGCTTGTCTTTGAGAGTCTGTTAATTTAACTCTAAGAATCTAAAGATAAAAATACTAGTTTACGCATGAAAACAAATGCTAAAGAAAGGCATACCTGAATTTCATTATTTATCAGATCCTCCTTGCTGATAGCCTCATTGTACTTCTGTCGATATACCGCAATCTCGTTTTGCAAGCTGCTCTGCTGCTGGTCTTTCTCCTTTTCGATCCTCACCACCTTCTCCACCACTTCCTCCACCTTATGCTGCATTTCTACTACTTTCCTTTTGCTCCTATCCAAGTCCACATGCAACATTTGGTTCTCCTCCTCTTTCGCAAGCAAAGACTCGTTTATGCTATTAATAGTGTCCCTTTGCTCCAGTAGTTGCCTCTGCAGCTGTTCGACGTTCTCCTTTAATTTCTCACTGCCATTTGTTGGGTCCAACATCTCGGATATTATTCTATTCAGTTCCATACCAACCTCTGTTGAAGTCTCCAATTCTTTTTCCAAACTCTCGACCTGCTCTTCCAAAACTGTTTTTTCCTCCACCTGTCTTTCCAAATGCACGAGTTTTTCTTCTACAGCCTGCCTGGCTAGTTGCGATTCCGTTAACCTTTGCTTTAGAGTTTCTATTGCCTCGTGTGGAACCCTCTCAAATTCGAAGGCGTCTGTTGAGGATTTTTCCTGAAGCAGCTCATTTTCTTTCAGGGTTATCAACAGCTCCTTTTCCAATTTGTTTATTTTCGCAATCAATGGTGCTTCTCTACCGTTGCGATCTAAAGCCAGGTATCCAAACAGGAGTAGAATGACGGACACAGCCGTTGTAACCAATAAAATCAACACGTCAGTGTTAAAGCTCAGATTAATTTCTGACAGTAACCCTTTTTGGTCCACCACTTCTTCTTGACTGGTGTTACAATTCTCTATAGCAGCATCACAATGATCTACACCTGCCGTTTCTTCATTATACTTTGAAGACCAAATGTTTTCCTCGATTTCCTTCTCTTCAGATAGTGGAAGGGAATGTTTTGAACCACCACCAAATAATGCTAATAAACCAGATAGAAATCCTTCAGTTTCTTCATCAGGTATGCTCTGTTCTTTTTCAGGCGATTCAGCATTCAAAGTTTCTTCGTTGGAGTTGTCACCTTGTTTGTTCAATGCAATGTCATCGATGTAAATTTCCTCTACAAATGGTTTCATAACTTCGTCATCTGCCACATAGTCGGTATGTGAAGCATTTTCGCTACCTTCGGTTCCTTGTTGGGGAGTATTGTGCAGGGTATCTTCAGTGGACACATTTTCTAATTCAAATTCTTCTGTTTTTGGATTCAATGGTTCAGCTATAAAACTTTCGGTATTTTCATTTATAGTCGAGTTTTCGGCTTTATTGAAAAGACCTAGATGGGGTGGTGGAGAATAAGTTGGAACAGCAGGTTTTTCTTCAAGGTTGTTCTTCTCTGCAATGTACGCAGTTTGCTGTGAGGCTTCTGATTCTACAACTTGCTTATCATTTTTTTCTTTAGGTAATTGACTTTCTTCAGCATGTGATGTTGCTTGTTGGGCAATATCCGGAAATATTAATGTAGGATATTTGGTATTCAAATCCTGCTCATTCTGATCAATTGGAATGTGAGACTCTTTTACCTCGGTTTTTACCTGGGGAAGAATTGGTTTTTCAACATTTAAATTTGGTAAATTTGGATTTACCGCGGGTTCAACTGATTCACCTTGAGTGTTTTTATTTTCTTCTGTTGTGGGCTTCTGTATCGCTACTGGTTGTGGCAGGCTATGATCTTCAACAGATGTTTGTGTTGTAGGCATTGGGGTAACTTCCGGTAAGATTGGTAAAGGATAACCTTGAGAGTTTTTGTTTTCTTCTAATGTTAACTTCTGCCCGGCTACTAGTTGTGGCAAGCTACTATCCTTAATAGATGTTTGTGTTGTAGGTGTTGAGGTAACATCCGGTAAAATTGGTAAAGGGTAACCGTTAGAACTTTTGTTTTCTTCCAATGTTAACTTCTGTTCCGCTACTGTTTGTGGCAAGATATTATCGTTAGCAGATGTTACTGTTGCAGGCGTTGATGTAACGTCCGGTAAGATTGGTAAAGGGTCATTGTCGAGTAATGTGGTCTCAGTTACTGCTTCAATGTTTGGGTTTGATATAGGTTTGTCCATAGTTACTGTTTCAATATTTGAGTTTGATTCGGGTTTGTCTATTTTTGCTTCATCTCCACTTACAATTTGGTTTACTTCTACGTTTGCAGCTACTGGGCTGATTTCAACTTTGTATTCAGATGCAGTTTGGGTGTCTGCCTTGGTAGTTAATTTGGCTATATCCTGAGTGGCAGGTCCTACATTTAGTGGTATTGCTACTTTTTCTTCTGGGACAACTTGACTTTCTTCTCCGCTCTTAGGTAAAATAGGAATATCATCATTTTCACGCTTTAAAGGTGCTCCATCATTTACAGCATTAACTTCTTTTATTGTATCTTTAGACAAGTCACCTAATTCCATGCTGTAGGTACTTATATCCAGGCCTTTGAGCGTCTCACTGTGTGGTATTTGTTCTTTAATTGGGGTTTCATTCACCTCTGTACTATTATTTTCAAAACTTTCCTCTTCTTCGTCGTCGCCATCATCATTTTCCTCATCTTCATCGTCGTCTTCATCATCGAGATCCTCCAAGTCTGCATCTTCGGTCATCCAACTAGAAAGTTTTGACAAAACTTGTCCCATAGCTGATTTTTCAGCGGTTTTTGTTTCCGCAGCTTCTTCTTTTAACTCTGACACTGAAAATAATTTCTGGTAAACAACAGATATTATAAAAATATACTCTTTTGTTATACCTATGTTGACCTAATATTGGATAGTGTTGACAACATATTAGTTAATAATTTTACCGTAGTAGAAGGATATGATTTCCTATATTAATTTAAAGAAAATTGTGAATGTTGCTATCTAAACAATAGGATTTTAGTGAGAGAAAAATAGTACTTAC